>LD343457.1:7954-40852 GCA_001465055.1 Ptychodera flava | reverse complement strand
GCCAGAAATCCTGTGACACCACCAACGGGGCTGCTGGCTTCACCGTATTCGAGTAACAATTCGTTGCCTGGGGATTGAACGGTGGCCGGGAGCGAGTCGAAGCAATAGGCTTCCACAACGGGGGAAGTGTCCTCGAGGCCATCTCGAAAGATTAGTCTTTCGTTGCTGTTGGCGCACGGCACGGCGCCCCCATTGTCTGGAGACAGTGTGAATTGAAAATTGAGAGTAATGACTGCGTCAACGGTATTTTGAGAGAACCTCAGTTCACACCATCCGTCGGATGCGGATTGTATCCAGCGTGGTGACGAAATAACCCCGCGTACGTCTGTCAACACTGAACCGCAATCTACAGGGGGAAAATGAGCAAAAAAAATTGTGTTGAAGTGAATATAAGTTTGGGCACACTGAGTTTGCGACGGAGAGTTAGAGAGTTGTGACGGTGAATGAAAGTGTGCAGAGTAAGAATGCAACGAGTGAAATTGCATGTTGTAAAGCACACCATACACAAAATGTTCGTTCCGAGCGAGACTTTACTTGCTCTCTACAATGGTGTACGTATAAAATTCAACTTACCCGCAAACCCAATTAACTCCCAGAGTTCAAGACCGGTCTCGTCCGGTACATATGGTACTGGACTTTGACTCGCACGGCTGATCGTACACGTGCCGCCAGCACGACCACTTTCAGGTCCACCCGGGATGTAGTTGAAACCGTAGCAGACGAAAGCAGTTTCACTGAGACAGATCTCTGCGCATCGCTGCCTTGTCGTGTTGTTAAGGATGCGGTCTATGTCCGATCGGTAACGAATTCTTGCGTTGTAGAGTGTTGATTCGAAAATAATGTTATTTCTATCAATAATTTCATCTCTGCAGAAAATACTCATATCGTGGAAAGGAAGGAGAGAGTAACTTTTTACACCCAGAGAAGTTATCATTTGGTACATATTCTTTCATCTATGTAGGTGCAATACCATCACTAGCTCCTAAACCTGCATTTAACTTTTTTGGTGTCCTCAACAAGGTAAAATTTAGAGTAAAATATTTTAGGCAAATGTATCATTGACATCATTTGTTGTTGTTTACATTTCATTAAGGCCTTGTTTTCTCTGTTGTGATTCATAAAATATTCTGAATTGTGGATGTCGTCTCTGTTCACACACAGACCTGATTTATTTTGTTTTTACTAAAAAGTCACTTTTTTGTGACAAATTAAATTCACAAAGATGCAGGATGCAGGGTGATTCTGTGATGTCCAACAATTCAGCCTCTTCAATTTTCCCCAACAGAATGACAAAAATAAAACCTCAGTGCAGCAGAAAATTTGAGTGTCACATATAATAAATCATGCATTCATGAAATCTCCGACAAAGCCACGTTGGAAATAAAAAATACAGTACATTGAATGAAGCTGTATTTCTGTCTGCCATGATTTCTACCACTGATCGCTATATTGTCCGGTAAATTTAATGTATGAGTAAATGTGCCACGTTTTGCTGTTACATGTATTATAATGACTGATAATGATCACCATTCTGTTGTATAAATGGATTTTGGGCAAAGTGATGTATCTTAAACTCTAATAAAACTGATCAGGTCGAATGAATCTTTTTTGTGATTTGTGTCACGACACTGTGATACCAGTAGGCAATAACTTCAACAAATCGCTGTTTCTGTACAAAAAGTAATGATAAATGCTTTAATGACATAAATATAAACCTGTATACAGCTGATTAAATTTTGGTTGGACTATTCCTTTAAATTTGACGCCTTGACCAAGCTTAGTCATTGATTGGTCAGAAACACTGATCCACTTATTACCAACACCCCTACCCCCTAACTGAGTAATTTTTTGTGTATCTGGTATCCAACGTGATGTAAATTTAGTACAACTTCAGGCATGAGTTGACCCAGTTACTTGAATTTTGTAGACGAAGTATTTTTCAGAACTACGATTAACATGGGCGTCATTGATATTAAAGTGGACAGCAGAGTTGAAAACTCCATGCCCGCACTGCCCATGCGCCATCAGACAAAATGGCAGACAAACGCGATAAGTGTTCGAATTCGTGTATATTCAAAAACTAGAAACAAGATAGCCGATCATGCTCGCGGCAGACCATGGCAAATTATCAAAAAAACCCTCTCGGAAACCTTTCCTTCGTGATGTAAAATTGATATACCAACATGTGGATAAAACGTTAAAATAAAATTGTGAAAATTCGGAATAAAGAGAATATGAATCTATTCCATGGGAGGAAAAGAAGATTTTCAAGACGAATTCGCAAATTTTCGCAAATAATTTTAGGTCAAATCTGGCCTAACGGGTATACGGTATAGTTCTTGCCATTTCATAATAATGACATATTTTTTCCAAGTCTACTTTCGATTAAAAAGTATATTGTTGTAACGGAAATATTACCGCTACCACAATATACTTTTGAATACTTGCTCGTCCCTGAATATGCAAAATCGAAAATCAGATGAGAGTCAAATATGGCTTGTGTAGGAAAGCAAGCTTCGAATATACACACACAATACTGATAAAATAGGGCATATTAAACGTGACACACAACCGTTTCACCTAGAGTTATATAAGCAAATAATGTGGTTTGTAAAAACATGGATCATATTGCCTTTTAGTAAATGTGATTATATAAGCCGTTTCGTGTTTACCATTTGACTTTTTTCTGAGAAATTTAGTTGATATTACTTTGAATCAGAGAGTCAACTTGGTCCAAGTTCGGAATTCAAAATGGCCGCCAATTTTTATGTTTACTCCAGCAGAGAAAAATGAAGTAAGAATTCGGGTAAAGAATTCCGATTAAAGATATACTTTATTGTACATTAAAAGCACGGCCTATCAAGCCCGCTATAGAATTCGTAAATACAAAACCATAACAATTACAATAAAAGTTAACTACGGAAAATGCACTGCATGTAAATTCTCATTTGAAATGGTGGTTTCTTGCGAGAATCTGGTGTATTGAGACATAAGGGATACTTCTGTTCAAGCAATAAATGATGTCTTAAAAGATTAATCCTGGCACTGGGCACAAGTGAAAAGCGACCCGAAGGCAGATATTGAAGCTTGTCATTTAATGGGTGAGATTTATCGCTTAGCAGGGAGGGCCTAAGTTTAAAGTTCTCTCAAATTTTTCAACTTGATTACACAAGTATACTAGATACATTTACAATGTTAATTAATCGTATTTTGCTTTTAACAGAAACATGATCAAACCATTTGAATATATCGGAACAGCGAACACTGTCTATACAGCACTGATATACACAAACTAAAATCACCACTGAGAATATATGTCATTGATTGGCTTTCTTCATAATTTTGTATCTTTCCATAATGGGGGACAATGAATTGAAATTATGACTTTTATGAGAACAGGATGGTGAACATCCTATTTTCGTCCTTGTGCTAAAAAAGTCTTCACATATGTTATAGAGCAAAAACTGTTTTTGAGACCTAACTACTATTTTTCCGTAGAACCATTTCGCGTGGTGCATATAGGCCTATTTTAAAATTAACTATTAATCTTACAAACATCGAAGTTACTCTAGGTCAACGTGAGTGACTTTCTTGTCGCGCAGAGCTTTTACCATTTCTTCAAATTCTTTCGTTTGCTGCAATGCTACGTCAAGTATACGGTGGGTTTCGTCGAACTGGTTGTTTATTTCTGTTTGTTGATCCTTGTATTGGTCATGATGGTTTCTGAGACCCTTGAAGAGATCTGTAAATGTTGACACAAGTTTTCTCCAGTGTAAGAATTGGGACCTTACTCCCTCCTGCCACTGCGTGAGCATTTTTTCTGACTTTTTTAACTTGCTCAGTTCCTTCTTCATCTCTGTAATGCATATTAAATTATCAGAATTAATTATTTGGAATCTTACCAAATTAGTAGAATTTTAACAGGGTATGAATGCTCCAAACTTATTAGAACATGTGTATGTAACAAGTCATCGGTGACGACACAGTCCCGCTCGGATAAGGTGTTTGAAATTTATCTGAATATTACAAGTCTGGCAGCCGCATCAAAATGGTCATGTGGCGGTCATGTTTATGTATTTGGGACAGTGCAGTTACGGCCGTTTGTGTTTTCACAGTCGCGACGAAGATCCTTCAAAACAATAGAGTCCATTTGCCGTCGTGGGGGTCCGCATACATTAAATTCAAACAGTTGGCGCCCATTTTCACATTCTAAATGTTCATGTTTGTCTTTGAATTTGGCACCTTTAAAGTATATCACTTCGCGTTCTGAAATGGCACGAAAACAGAACATTATTAATAACTACACCAGTGAATTCGATGGTTGCCTTATCACCCCCCCCCCCAAAAAAAAAAAAAATCGGCAGGCTTGAGAGAAGGCTTGTGATCGTATCGATGGGTAATCATGTATTCACCGACCCAAAAAAGCATCAAAACCAGATTCGAAAATGCAATGACCTACTAACAGATTACGTTTTCGACCAAATGATTCACTTTCTTACCACATTTCGTTCCTGGGACGGCTATGCAAATACGTCGAAACAGTTCCTGTATGGAGCACACCTTGCTATGCAACACCTACCTTAGTTCGGATTTACACTGAACAAACTTAAAATCTCAATTTTTTGGAAACCGATCGAGCTGCTTTATTATCTGAATCTGACACTTACAAGATTTTTTCATCATTGTGGCTCATAAAAAGACAAGATTAAGCATGGAGGTAGTGGTTTCTCGTGTTTATTGAAAGTCTCCATGACGCGAAACAAAGTCCAAGTTAGAATTCAGTTTTATCACACCAAGGAAATTACACACATATGTACTTGCGATAACTAAAGCAAGAATATAAATTTGAATAAGTCAGAAACATCTTTAATGTATAAAATGTTCTTGTATGCAACTTTTTATGGCCATACAAATAAATGTAAAAAAGCACAAGTGAAAAATACATCATATAAATTTTCATTAAAGGCACATTGGCTGTATCTTTTTGAATTACATTTAATATCACGATTTCAAATCAAAAGTAACTCAAGCCAAAGTTCTTCCCAAAGAGTGTCCATAGAAACTTTTAAAATATTGGTGAAGAACAAACAACTCAGATTTTTAACCATAAAATAATTTATTGGCTTTCAAGCAAAATATGGCCAAGCAGGGAAGGAAGCATGTGTGCTTGAAATTGATAGACCCCGTCTGTTGCCCAGGACTGATAAAAATTAAAAGTAACATTTTAGATGTAATATGACTTGATGACAGAGACTCCAAAGCATATTTTTGAAACTTTGAATGGTATATTTCAGAAAGCATAGTGCAGAAAAGATACAGTTAATGAGCCTTTAAACGATTAAACGATTTTGTCATATGTTTACTTCACACATGGTAGCCTTATGTAAGACATCACAATGGCTTTTTAAGTGATATATTACAAAGATAACATTTTAATATCAGTTAACACAACTTTTCCAGCAGTCAAAAACAGGTACATAGTGACTATAACATATAACTTTAAAAACCTACACATGAGTAGACTTTCCTAGGCTAGGGCAGTCTAAAATGTGCTCAAATACATAGGCACAAATCTGAAGCTTTTATAAAAAAGGCTATTAGCATTTTTATTTGTATAAATTTTCAAGGGACAATGTGCCCTAAAACTACTCACTACTCAAGGATAAACAGGATAAACACCCTTTGTTCCTCACTAATACACTGCTCACATACAAGGTTTTGTATTGCATTAAAATGACACTAGTAAATTCCTTGCATTTTTCAGTACTGCAATAAGAAATTATTAAATGTACTTTTGTTCTACACATAATTTCGCCTCCTCATGTATTTGATAAAAAATAAACTTCTTCATCAGAAAATATTTTGTGTCAACATAACGTTTCTTATAAAAAAGACTAAAAATCAAATAACTGCATGGATACAAGTTGCAACTCTTGACTGCCTTGAAATTATATACAAATGAAGGTAACTCTTAATTGCTTGTTCCAATTTTCTTGGGTAATTATAAACTCCATTTTTTCAAATCACTATTGTGGTACAATATCATGCAGTCAGTCAGCAGATCAAATTATATGCATGCTTCATTCTGTAAGCCAGGAAAAAAGAAAAACAAAACATTCATAAGATGTTAGCCTATGATAAAAATGGCCTAAAATGGCCTTAAATGGCCAATTCACACACAGAGGCTGTGTTGACTGACAGAATACTGGATATTTCCGCATGGCATAGATTAGCACAGGAAACTAATTGATATACTGAAAGAGTATACTGGAAAAAAATAGCAAAAAAGTTTCAGCTTAATGTCCCTTTATTAGTATTATGTAACGTCATGGATACAACTTACTACAATGGGTCTTCCAAGGCCTCCTGTCAGTTGTTCCTTCTGCAGTGGTCTACATACAGCCTGCTTACAACTCCAATGCCACTTCCATGTGCAGTCTATATTTTCATGAAAACACTAAGATTGAGAAAATATAGATCAATCGTTAAACATGCAGTTTTTGAAGGTAGGTATGCCAAGACTAATGGTGGGCTATACTTTATCATGCAAAATTAGCATTCAACCGTAGATTCAACGCAATTCAACGATCTTTATAAAATGGCTGGAAAATGACACATTTATCAACAAAACCTATACAACTACGTCGCAAAAGGCGCCACCGTGCACGCAAACGATGCTACCGCACATACTCTATTATTTGTAATAACGTAAACTTTGATCGATGACAGCCATAAAAACTTACCGTCGCTATTAAAGCATTTCGACAAAAATTGGCAAGCACTTTTGCACTAGACGTTCGAAACTTCCGCCATAACAGTTAGCTACAGTGTAGGTTAAACCAATCACAGAATTTTTGAAGTCTTGGTGGATGTACCGTTCCATTTTCACGATTTCGTAGTACATTGATGACAAAACAAGTTACTGTTGATGGTTTGGCAAATAGTCGTCAAGGACGGTTTGCCAATTTCGAAACGAATCGGTAATAGTATATATAGCGAGTTGCTGGAAAACAAACGCGTTACGTTTGACAGGCTATAAATATAGGCCGATATTATGCATACAAAAATTTTGCATTCGTACAGTTAACAACGTCGTATTCTATGCATTCTTCGTAAATTAGATCGCTAGATCATGTTGGAGAATTTCAACGATTTCTAACCTATGTTACTTACCTGACTTTACTGCTCGATCCACTATGACCTGTTGCACAACCTGCCAGAATATATGCGCAGTTCCAATTAACCGTCAAATCTCGGAACTGAGTCGCGACTGTTCAATGGCAATATTAATAGTTGACATCTTTTGAATGGTGGCTGAGATATTATGTTAAATGTGGGCATAAATGACCCAACCATTGGGGTACTATGGCACACACACACACACACACAAGGTGACGTCACGGCAAGGTCAGCTTGGGTTTCAGATGTGGTTCCATTTTCGGCGGCAATTACAGCCAGAACAAACTGGCGGCGCTCTCACACGGCAAAGGCGGGCATTTACGAGCAAAATTCTGACATTTTAAATGTGCCTCCTCCTAAACACGGCACATTTTGTATCAATTTCCAAAGAAATGTCAAATTAGGGTGCCAAGACAAGTAATTGACCCTTTTAATCGATCACTTCTCATGTAGTTAATAAGCTCATCACCCCACCAAATTATATATTTTCTGAAAGCCTAGAATATAGGGGTACATTGTTGATGATAATACCACAGTATCACCATTGCTTACATGACTATCATGTGACAGGTAATTTGCATAACCTTTCAAAAATCGGTTTTCTCAATGTTTTGTTTCAATCTTTTTTGATATGTGGATGAAATTTGTGTGAGTACAAGCTCTCATAACAATTATGGCAAAAACTTCCAAAACACCTCGGTATATTTCCTTTAAAATTGTGCTACAAAAAAACAAGCAAAATATAAAAATATGAAACACATTTTGTAAGAGCGTTATGACAGCTTGCATTACTGCAACACTGAAACAAAACATAGCGAAAACCGATTTATGAAAGGTTATGTTAATGACCGGTCACGTGATAGTCATATAAACAATGGTAACACTGAGGTACATGGTAACAAAAATGTTTCCATATATCTAGGCTTTCAGAAAATATATAATTTGGTGAGGTTCTGAGCTTATTGTTTGATTAAACGGGTCACTTACTTTTCTTGGAACCTTTGACACCCAAAGAGGACACAACAAATGTTACTAGTCAGTAACATTGTCCTTGTACCAAGTTTGAACGAAATTGGTTTAGGGATGATTGAATTATGGTTAAAGACATGAAATAATTGCTACAAAATGGCCACATGGTGGCCATTTTTCATCGCATCACAAAGTAAATTGACATGCATTATGCACACTATAATACATTGTCCTTGTACCACGTTTGAAAGAAATCAGTTCAGGGATGGTTGCGTTATGGTTCAAAGATATGTAAAAATTGCTACAAAAATAGTCGCCTGGCGGCCATATTGGATCGTATCGCGGAATAAATTGACATGCATATGTATACATAGTACTCTATCTTTGAACAATATCGGTTCTGGTGTGTCCGAGAAACTGCTGCGGACGGACGGACAGATTGACGGGCAATCTACAAGTCTCCGCCAGACTGCATCAATGGGGACGTCAAATTACCTGTAATGACTGTTTTCATGACTCCCCTATGAAGTATTGGTGCAGTGTCAGGCCCTGGATTTGTTTCAATATCAACTCCCGAAACAAGTAGTGATTTCATATATTGATTACATAAACAAAATTGGATGATCCATTTTATTGAAAGATACTTTTGCGTTCGTCAATACAGACCCATCGCGTCAACCTTTTTACTGCATCTCACGAGGAAATAAAAAGGAAAAAATGAACGCAAAAATACGCGACGATAAAGCGGCACAAACGATAGAAAATTTAAATACCTGTAGGAATGCGCAGTTTACGGTTCTAAATGACACATCGTGTATGTAGATGATCTCTTATTCTTGTTTCCCTACAAGTGACGGCAAAGTCAAACTGCAGCACTGTAAAAAATGTGCCACACTTTTGGAAGGACATTTGTATAAGTTCATTTTGATTTTAAATCATCACATTGAAAATAACCTGATAAGATACAGCTTATGAAGTTTGAAGCAATTTTATAGCGATTTAAAATGTAGTGAGTATGTTAGTAACAATTGCAACACCATTATCATGTAACAAAGTCCTAACAAGACCATTTGGCCCAAGGTGATGACTTGGGGCATCGTCTAATAGCAGGCGTCATGCTTGGTGACTTGATATCTATTTGAATATAAACAAAGCCTAAGATTTATTGCTTGATTTAATATAAATAATCTCAGATTTAATTACATCCCTGCGGAGTTGGACTGACATAAGCAACTGCTTACATCAATTACTGTAAAACAACGCCTCAAACAAACAGTTTTTGCAGAAAGGTCAATTTTCATTGTAAAGCTTTCAATCATGTTCATCATGCCAAGAAAACGCACCTTGGCCTAACACTAACCTATTACTCAAACCTTCACCAGTTATGGACCTAACCTGTGACCTTGACAACCGCCTTTGTTAGGGAGCCTTCAGTAATAATAGGGGTGGGCCGGAGGTATTCCGCACACACCAGTACCGTAAAATGTGACCCTCCCCCCTATCCTCCTGTCTAAAATGTGACCCTCCCCCTTGTCCGACATTCTAAAACTTGCCCCCCAACCACTGCAGTATATATTCTCCCCTGGAATAACTGAAACAGTATCAGCTAATTTACATAAAAATTCGTTTAATTGTTAGGTAAGTAAGTGACAAATTAGGGGAGGGGAGCGCTGGTGTTTTTGAGGGACTGTCGCAATTTCTGACGCAAGCATTTTTGAAGAGATATGGTATTTAATACATTTGAGGGAGGGGTCACCATATTTTCTGGAACTATACGAAGGCGGTGTGCTTCATCCAAAAATATATAATCATAATACATGGAGTCAATCAGGCAAATTATTGACAATTTTCCACCACAAAACATGCTATATCTGTATTTTGTATGTTTGATAATGTATTTAAATGTACTTTGCTTTAAGTGGGAAGTAACATGTACATTTGTGTACAAGAAATTGATTTTGGAATTTCATCTAAAATGTTGGTTCACTACACATGGCAGTCTATAATGAAACTATGAATAATTTTTTCAAATTCAAAACTCGGTATATCTGTGCACTTGTGTACACTTTATGATTGGTATTAATATTTATGATAAGACTAGAGTGGTTTCAAGTCCATGGATGTGTAAGAAATTTGATTTTGGACTTTCACAGAAATGTGGATTATACATGGCAGTCTTTGATGAAACTATGAATAATTGTTTCCAATAAAAAATAGAAAATCTGCGCATTTTGTATGCTACATTATTGGTATTAATGTTCATGATTAGACTAAAGTGGATTCAAGTCCATGGTTGTGCAAGAAATTTGATTTTAGAATTTCACTGAAATGTTGATTCACTGTACATGGTAGTCCATGAGAGAACTATGCACAGATGCACAGATTTTCGAATATAAAACTAATATCTTTACATTTATGTTAATTTAATAATAGATATACACTTTCCAACCTGTTGCATATGTTTTTGCCTCTTGTATTTTATCAGTTTTAACTGTTCAAGGTGTTTAATGTAGGATACGACATCTTCTTTGCTCGCGAAACTTGTGAATAATGTGTACGTATTTTGTTGGTGATTTCCTATGCAGGAAATATCACACGGACGATCAAAGTTTTGACCATAAAATCAGCTTCTGTCAAAAGTGACCCTTCCCCCAAGATTGAAAAATGACCCCTGAACAGTTTTCTAAAATGTGACCCTCGCCAAATTGCCCGGCCCAACCCCTGTAGTTTCTTAAGGTCCCTTAATTAACAGTCGCCTCCATAAATAATGGTACAGTTTAACAGTCGTCCCATTTATAATGGTGCAGTCCGGTGTTCTATGTTATCAGCTACTCTACATTGGCTTCGGATTCAGATTTAGGGAATACAACTTAGAACACCAGACATCAAGAGTAATTTGGATTCAGGTCCAAAAACGTAGCTGTGAATCTCAAAAAATCATGAATCCTTGGTGACCAAATCAGATGTTTTGTGAAAACAAGTGGCGTGCATCACCATCGGGTCCTATATATTTATGTCCAGTTATATAATGATTGCTTCAAAGACGACTCTGGAATCGCTGATAAACATGCGCACGGACAGACGGACGGGACCTACTCTGTAAGTCCTCCGCGGGACCAATAAGGAAAGTAAGAAAGTAAGCAATAGATGTAATGAAATTTACCGACTTCTAGCCAAAGGTCACAGCATTTCAGTTTTGTTATCAGCGCTAACATTTCTTTGAACAAGTTGCTGAATGCTCAAATACATGTGGCCTATTCGCATTTACTTTCTTTTCTTTTTTGCTCTATATCACAGTAATTTATTGCCACCTTTCTGATTCTTCTTGTAATATTGAAAAAAATGTGTTAAGATGTGCGAAAAATGTATCTTGCCACAGCCTGTATACCTGTTGTGTGTATGATGCCCTACATAAACTGTAATTGTAAAACAATGTCACATCTTACCCTCTTGTTTTCAGTAAACTACATAACTTGTCCCGAAAACAGCAGCGCATCCCGAGGCCACTGAGAGTCCACCAAGCACAGTATCTAACAATGCTCCGACCCCGAAACAGCCAATAAGTCCTTTAATACCGCATACGAGATACGGTATCGCAAATGCACCATATGCAGCTGCAAGGACCACAACACCGCTTACAGCAAGACCAATATAGATTTCTCTTCGCTTTGTTTCGTCTTTGATGACTTGCGATAGCTCATCCACAACCGGTTCTAAATCTTCAAGGAAACTGCTCAATTTAGCCCCAATTTTCCCTGAAGCTTCAGTGAACTGTCTCTCCAGCTTCTCGAGATCTCCTTGTAGCTCAGTCTCGATGTAGTCACGGGATTTTTCTGAAAATAAATACAATTTATATTGTATTCCCTTGTTTCACGTGAGGTTTGTACTTTTCCAGTATTATTGCATTACATGATATTTAAGTCAGTGCAGAATTAAGCATCTAGGTAACGATAAATTCATTATACAAGGGAGCAAGGCATGAAAACAGGGATAGATACATTGTCATTTTTAGCTTAAGTCCGAGATTTGCAATACAACAATTTGTGCAGGCGAATTACTGACACTTACTCTCTTTCGTGACACTCTTCCGGTATCTTGCATAAGACCCGATTTTCATATTTGGTTTGACCAATTCTAGTAATTCGTCATAGGCAGTCACCAGTTCCCCAGCATACTTAATTCCCTCGGCATCAAATAATTTACTATACTCAGTCAACTGGTGCTTTTCCAGAAATATTGCAATTTCCATTTGTTCAAACTTTATAGTATCTTCCAGGCGTTTCAGTAAGTCTTGGCATTGCAGGTGTGAATACCTGCAACACAAATAAAGAGGATTAGGTGGATAATTTTTGAAACAGCGAGAGACTAGGTGATAAGAATACGGCCATAAATTGTAAGTTGCCGCCTTCTCCACACTTCCAATAGTTTTCCTAATGATATTAACTTATCATCCCAGTTTAACTTCTTACATAGAACATCATCATACCGAAAATACACTCCTAAAGTTTTCATAGGATTGTCAGTTCAGCTAATATCACCAACTCTATCGTTACAATTTCTTAAATTACCCAGTTTAAAAGCCTGTGCTTTCTTTTATTTAACTTTAACCCACTACATCCCTGAAACTTCTCCATTTCTTTGAGAACAGAATCAACTGAAGTCAAATCTTGAACGAAGACTGTTGTATCATCTGCAAGTAAAGATATCTTTGCTTCTTTGACATGAACATTACCAGCAGGCAGACGAAACCCTTTGATACTTTTATCATACCTGATCTTACAAGCTAAAATCTAAATTGCTATGATAAATAAAAGTGCAGAAAGGGAACATCCTTGACGGACACCTCTTTCTAACCTGAAGTAGCTTGAAGACCAACTCCTGTACAAATTACAGCTCTGAATACACTGGAAATTCCTCTGGTTTGAAATTTCAGAACACTGCCTTATAATCATTCAAAATCGGTTTGCGGACAAGCTTATTTGCCTTTGAGTATGAAATGCTGGCTTGTACTCTATCCAGGTAAGTTAAGGTTGTGTGAAGGTAAACAAACTCAAGGCAAAATCTGCACTGCAAAATCTGCACTTTTAGTTTCTTGACTGTTCCTTACAGGACTTTGCAATTTGTCACCGTGTAGTGTACCAAGTTTATTCATCAAGACTAAGTCATTTTAATCCTCTTTCTCCCCTGTGGCATTTTGGTTTGTCTTTGGAGCCTGCAGCTGGTAGAAAGAAGATGAAATAGACTCTGAGAGGACAACAGACAGTAAAGGCGCCCGGTCCTTCCATGCCAACCTTCCCAAACCATATCCTGCCCTGCCCCGCCCAGCCCTGCCCTATCTGAAACTACATTGCTCTTCTGGCTTGCTTATAGGCCACAAATTTATTATTGGTGGCTTACAAGCAAACCACATTCATGCAAATCTAACAGGAAAGTGATAGTTTGTCTTTAAACCCATGTTTTCTTAATTTGGTTTCAATTAAAACGCTGAAAACAAGTCAATTTAAGGAAAATGAAGCAATCCGTATAGCGACAAATAAATCCGTGTGAATTTGGGTCGAATTCAGCTTGCCAGCAAGCTAGAAGAATTTGCAGTGTGGCTAGATAAGTGATTTGTTTCCACACCACGAGATAACTCTGCGTAAATTGGTCTTCTTTGGTGTGTTGACAAACTAAAACTATTTTATGACCATGCGTTAATTTATTCTATTTTGGAATAGATATCACAATTCATATAGGTTAAATTTTTACCGCTTTTTATGACATGCAGGATCCCCCCCTGGTTTGAAACTACACTATTACTTGAAGTAAATTTGGCTTGGTCAAAGGGCGTATTGAAACACAATTTGTGCATGCATGTGAGGTATACACTTGGTTAAGTCAAGGATCGTGTATAATAAAGACATTGCAGCATTAACGCGTTATTGTGTCCTTTTAAGGGAGCCTTCAGAAATTACAGGGGGTGGGCCGGGGAATTGGGCGAGGGTCACTTTTTAGAAAACAGTTCAAGGGGGAGGGTCACTTTTTATAAACCTATCTTGAGGGAAGGGTCACTTTTGACAGAAGCTGATTTTATGGCCAAAACTTTGATTGTCCGTGTGATATTTCCTGAATAGGAAATCACCAACAAAATACGTACACATTATCCACAAGTTTCACAAGCAAAGAAGATGCAGTGGTATCCTACATTAAACACCTTGAACAGTTAAGACTGATAAAAGACAAGAGACAAAAACATATGCAACAGGTGGAAAAGTATATATCAATTATCAAATGTACATAAATGCAAAGATATTGTCACTTTTATATTGGAAAAAAATTATGCATAGTTCTCTCATAGACTACCATGTACAGTAAATCAACTTTTCAGTGAAATTCTAAAATCAAATTTCTTGCACAACCATGGACTTATAACCACTCTAGTTTAATGAAAAACATTAATATAAATAATCAAGCGCACATACATGCACAGATTTACCTAGTTTTGTATTGGAAAAAAATTATTCATAGTTTCATCATAGACCGCCATGCACAGTGAATCAACATTTCGGTGAAATTCCAAAATCAAATTTCTTGCACAACCATGGACTTGTAACTACTCTAGTCTAATCAAGAACAATAATGTAAAAAATCAAGCATATATAAATTCACAGATTTATCTAATATTGTGCTGAAAAAAAATTATTCATAGTTTCATCATAGACTGCCATGCATAGTGAATCAACATTTCGGTGAAATTCCAAATCAAATTTCTACCACAACCATGGACTTGTAACCACTCTAGTCTAATTAAGAACAATAATGTAAATAATCAAGAGTACACAAATGCAAAGATTTACCTATTTTTTATTGGAAAAAACTATTCATACTCATAGTATCATCATAGACACCATGGACAGTGAACCAACTTTTTAGATGAAATTAAGAAATCAATTTCTTATACACAAATGCACATTTTACTTCCCAATTCAAGCAAAGTATATTTAAATACATTATCCAACATATATAATATACCGATATATCATGTTTTGTAGGGGAAAATTGTTAATAATTTGCCTGATAGACTCCATGTATTATGATTTGATTTTTTAGATGAAGCACAGTATAAGCAACATCTTGCCTTCTTATAGTTGCACAAAATATGGTGACCCTCCCTCAAATGTATGAAATACCATATCTCTTCAAAAATTCTTGCCTGACAAATTGCGACTGTCCCTACAAAAACACCAGCCCTCCCCTCTGTAATTTGTCCCTAACATAACAATTGAACCAATTGTTATGTAAATTAGCTGATACTGTTATTCCTGGGGAGAATACCGCAGTGGTTGGGGGGAGGGTCGTAGATTGTCGGACAAGGGGGAGTGTCACATTTCAGACAGGAGGGTACGGGAAGGGTCACATTTTACCGTACAGGTGTGCACGAAATACCCCGGCCCACCCCCCTGCAATTACTGAAGTTTTCCTAAATGAAATGTTGGCCGAGATTCCGCTGTATGACTCTTCGCCGTCTTCACGCTTGTGAGAGGTGAATGCCATTTCAAGTGAATTTGCGTATGCGTGGAGTGAACGCGATCGGCGGCAGCTCAACGAGTTTGTGAGACTTTCCCCTGAAATGATCTAGCGACATTTCAACATATCGCTGATATACCGTGGCTTAATGAGGCCACAGGTTAATTTTTGTTATTTCATACCTGTATTTTTTGAATTCCATACCTTGTTTTTTTTTCACAAGAAATCATTTTTATTCATCTCTCAATTATGTTTAAACTGCACATAACTTTCCCAAAAACAATTCAATTGGAAAAGTGAGCAAGGGAAAAAACCAACAATAACAGCAATGAGAAAAAAAAAATACACGCAACGGTACTATTCACAAAACTAAACCATTATAAGTACTTTTTCATTTGTTCTATGTATTTACTCTTGTTTGTAATTTTTAGATACATCAGTTCTTCCTTCAGATAACGTTAGATACATTTTTCATTCAATATCTTAGTCTTGTATACTACAAAGGTAACTATATTTATAACTATGTTCATCGCTTTATGTATCAATATCTAACATATAACCATACACCACGTGCTTCCACAGTATTTTAAAGTTCGTTTTCCACACCATATTAATAATCTCATTGACTTTTTGTCAGAAACGGATTGTAGTAGTGCACTCAAACAGGAAATGCTCAAAATCGTCCTTCTTATGGCATGTCTTACACTCAAAGTGGTCTTCTATTTTCCATTTCCATAAGTTACACCTATGCGGTAACTTATCATGTAACACAAAGTAATTAAACTGGGCAATTTTCTTTATATACATCACCTTCAGCTGAAAACACCTTATCTTTTCCCACATATACGTCTCTCCACAAGATCTTTCCCAGATTCTACAAGCATATGATTTTTCTGATTATGCCTTGGCAAAGTTATAATAGTAATCTTTACAAGAGCAGTATAATATATTTCTATATTTGCCATCATCACATCTCATCAACATGTCTATTCCTTGTCCTTTTACATGTATCTTTCTTTGTACCTTTTCCATCTCCTCAACCCACGTCTTTGGAATAGCCGTTCTCAACACTTTTAGTTGTGAAAACCACTTTCTTTTACATTTCAAAATCTCAAATAAACTTACAGGCGATATAAAGTTCCCATTACAAAAAACATCTGCTACGTAAATTATTCTTTGAAAAACAGAGCCTTGTTTTCGAATTTAATGAACTTATTTCCCCATATGATCTGCTCCCCGATGCTGTTTGGTGTTAACTTCATATGGACCGTTCTTTTGTTTCTTACCTCCAACCAGTTACTCAAAATCTCTTTATAAAAAGTAGGTAAATTCTTTGTTATTGTATTAAGCCCAGCTTTGTCTAAATCATATGAAAAAACAAGAGAACTACCTCCAAATTTACTCAGATAAGACTCAAGAATGGTTTTCCAAATTTCATCCCGATTATTAATGATTCTTGAAACCCATCTACACGTGAGGGCTTTAACCATAGATTCCACATCAATCATCATCAATCCCCCCTTTTCTATTTTGTTTATCACAATTGCTCTATTAACTTTTCCCCTTTTCCCCTTCCATAAAAACTCGTAGAAAAACTTACTAATTTTCCGTGACACATCTTTCGGCATGTCTATCATCGACGCATAATATAAAATTTTAGACAATGCCAAACATTTAAGTATGGCAATTTTCCCAAATACAGAGAGGTGACTTTTTTTCCATGAATCAAGCATTGATGTAATATTTTCTACCTTTTTTCCCCAATTCAGTTTTTTCAGCTCATCTTCGTCATATCCAAAGTATATGCCTAAGGCTTTGATCGGCTTGTTTGGCCATGAAATCATCCCTAAATCCTTTCTTCTTTTCCAGTTACCCAACTTCTTACCTTCGGTTTTATCTTTATTTAGTTTCAAACCTGCATATTTACCGTATTCATCTATTAAATTAAGGACCCTTGCTAGTGACTTTACCCTATTAATATATATTTGTGTATCATCTGCAAGCTGTGAGATTTTTAAAGACTTATTGTCTTTCCCCACTTTACAACCATTTTCAGTAATAGAGCGCGAAGCCACTGCAGTGAACTGCAATAAAACTGCTCACACTAATTAGTTTCAGCTGTAGCCAGCTGGCAAAGTCGACGACATTGTATGTCCCATGCAGACAGTTTGTCTGGGGAAGTTGAAATAAAAAAGATTTGTACATGGACCAGTGTATGGTAATGTTACATTGTATCTTAATCTTGAACACAGGGTGCCAATCGTAAACTCTCATTTACAACTCGAGCCTCAGACAGAGCTAGTTTTGCCTTTGTACAAGCAGACTTTTTGGTCTTTATCAAGTGGCCTTGTTCAACACCAAAGTGGCCACGGCTACAGCAGACTGCTGAAACTAATTAGTGTAAGCAATTTTATTGCAGTTCACTGTAGTGGCTTCGCGCTCTATTACTGAAAATGGTTGTAATGGTGAAACCTTCCAATTCTGGATCGTTTCTAATTGCATGTCCTAAAACCTCTACAACAACCAAGAAAAGTAGTGCTGACAGTGGACAACCCTGCCGGATGCCCCTCTGCATTCCAAACTTTTTTGAAATACATCCATTAATTATTAACGCGCTGCTACAATCATTGTAAATGGTTTCTATCCATCTAATAAAATCTTCTTCAAAACCAAATTTCTTAAGTGCCAATAACATGAAATTATGTTCTACGAAATCAAACGCCTTAAAAATCTAAAAATAAAGTAGCTCCTCCTTTCTACTTCTTTTCTGCAAAATCAATGATGTCTTCTATGAGCCGAACATTTTCTCCCACAAAGCGCCCTTTTAAATATCCAACCTGTCCACTATTAATAATATTTGGAAGCACTTTTTTAATCCTATTTCATGACAAGTGTAACTTTCTCAACGATGTTAGTATATCTTATTATAGATTTATCCTAGGAGTCTCTAAACATGCACTGTCTGATGATGTTGTTGGAGAGCCAGGTAGATATCCAATTCACTTTATGGTGATAAAGCACATGCAAATTTTTGCTACGAGGCAGCCTGCAGCTATCCTTAGCAGGGTTGACTTTTGATGATCCGCATAGACGCATGCAACCCCACCACAGATAGCTGTGTTTCCATAGTTAAACCTACTGGTATTGTTTGCTGTCAGCCGTGGTCTAAAGCCTGCTTTCGCCTCAAATATGGCATTGTTGAACCCAACAAATATCCCTATTTACATGCTCTACTCAGTTGCCCTCAGAATCGACGTTTTATTCACTTCAGGTTGACAACGCTTGCTTTCCGCACCGTGCTACATAGTCCATGGCTGCCACAAGACCAATATCATGAGCTATCGTCATCACCCCTTTTTCAGCAACTTTCCCATTGCAGGCATGAAGTGAGTCGATTCCGAGTGTGTTTGAGTAGTGCAGGTGGACAGAGATACTTGTTGGATTCAAGAATGGTAAATTTTGGGCGAAAGGTCAGCTTTCCAATAAGGATGAACGAGGCTATCAGTGGGTTCAAAGGTCACAAAACTAAACAAAAATTACAGGCATGAAAAAAAAAATTACAGGTATGAAAAAAAAACTTCAGGCATGAAATAACAAGTCATCGTTGATGACACATTGCAATGACGTGAAGGCCCTTACGAAGGAAGGCTGGAAAGAGCTTTCATTGCCTTCAATTTAAGATTGCAAAAATTACCTTTGAATTTACCATTTGGGGTAATGACAAAACCAAGGTAACAGTACTCTTTCACTTAGTCAAGAGTCACTCCATTGTAAGTGATGGTAATTCCTTTTACAAGATGATTACTTTTGTTGAACACAATAACTTTTGTTTTCTTAATGTTAATAGATAATTTACATTCACAACAAAGACTATCAAGTTTATCTAAACAGCTTACTAAAACTAAATTTTCAAAGCCGGCAAATTTTTGCTATAACAACCGGTTGTTTTTGCCAGCTGCCAGCTATTTTCTACATCCATGTTTAGAGTCGTCGATTTGATTTTCACACATCATTGTCATATGTTGTACTGTTTGTACGGCAGGTAATTTTTTGCGCAGCCAAATAAGGTGATAATTTCTCTACATTTTCAGCTCTGCGTTAGTAATGCTTAGCTGAGTTTGTGCTAAGAATGTAAGAACATATGAAACCCCTCATTTGCTCCTGACTGATACCCTTTCCGGCCTTTGTTTACACTTCATTCTCATTCAGTCTCGTAACATTTTTCTGTAACCAATCAAAGTGATTAACCCTTCGTATCTCCCGCCAAAAGCCAAAGTAGTCGTATGGTTCAGTGTCTCTCCATACCCTCAAACTTATCGGTTGACATGGTGAAACAAATTAAAAGTGTACGTATCCTAGTTTTATTTTTCTTCTGCAGATAAAAAAAATTGATGGGGCTGATTTTCGTGCTTTACAGTGGAGTGACATCAATAACCTCATGGTCGATTTTCCCTTGAAAGAGAAAAAGGGGCCACCCTGCATTTCATAGAGCAAGTCATGTTATGGTTTAATTCCTTTCTTGCCATGGCAATGTATATACTGTGTATTCTGTGGGTGTCTTTTGTCTATCAAATGAATAATCTTCTCAGACAAAATAGACCGTCCTATCGAAATGCAATATTTAGTATATTGTTACAGTTACCATAAATGAATATGCTAAACTAAGTTTGTTGTGTTTAAGCCAAGTTGATCACATAATTAAAAGGCGGCATATAATCAAAATTTATATTCGAAATATGATAAATATATCTTTCAAACAAATTTGTTTGTAATTTTCACATTTGTCTATAATACTACTGAGAGCTTTAGATACAGTTTTGTTTGGATAAAAGTTAGTAGAATGATACACAAATGCGCAGTATGGATGTGAAAATTGTCAAATAATACTAACAATAACAGGTGGCCCCACTGTTCGAAATTGTGTCCGGTGAAGACTGACTGCATGTCATGATATGGTGTGAAGGTGTGTGTGTATGTGCAGAGTGTCTCAAAGCATTGCTGCCTGCAATTGATTGGAAGGCACCGTTTTTACACATTTGTGTAATATATCGAGGAGCTGTCAATGTTTATAAAGCAGGAGGGCACGTTTATGTGTTTGTCAATGTTTTGGCCGTTGAGTGCATGCAATGTTATATGTTATTCTGTGTATTAGTTTTACACTAGCCTGTGTGTCAACTATGTTCACTATATCCATCAGTAACAATAGATGGCATTACACAAAGTTATGTTTTTACTTTATCGTCCATGTCAATTAATCCTCAGTTTCAAAGTATCTTGATGTAATTTAAAGTGAGGGCGTTCTTGGAAAAAAAAAAATGTCTCAACAATGGAGGTTCCATTGATACTTCTAACTTGAGCTTCAGCATATACTATAAGTATCAGAAAACATCAAAGTTTCATGTCATGGATGTAAGGTATCGGTTAAGTGGCAATGTTATTCAGTAAGAGTACTGTTGGAATTATTTTAATTTTATTTTTACTCACTTAGTACACTGTGTGTACATGTATGCATTTGTGAGAAAATTAGCACCGTACATATATAGTGCAGTTCCCTCTCATGTCTATAACTTTTAAATGCTGGAAGTAGGGCGGTCGTGTGACATGAGCATTATGATATGGAAATATCACAAATATTTATTAAGAATTAAGGCACTGTTGACCCTGGTTTAAATCTCTTTGCAGATGCCTGACACACCCCATTGCAGATAGTATTGATCTGCTAAAATCTTGATTCGTACCAGACACATTAAGGACCAGGTTTTGTTGCAATTGATTATCAAGAGAACTCTGACTGTCACATATTATCTCCACCATGGAAAATGCACACAAAAAAAATCATCAATCACTCATTACCAAGGGGAAGTATGAACTGGGATTCCGGGACCAAACACGGCACTCCAATCAGTAGCTTGGTTGGCTTTTTTACATTTGCATAGATTTACGATAATCCGGCTTTTATAGGGGAAGTTCCTGTTTTTAACAAAAACACGTAAATACATGTAACGGAAGTGCTGCCAAAGCATTCAACTTTGTAAGCATATTTTCAAGATCTACTCTCTGGAAGACGACAACACCCCTCCTCACCACCCGGCATGCATGATCCTTACATCACAATGTGTCATTACTTTACCACGGTACCAAACACGGAATTTTAATCATATAAATGCCACAATATAACACCATTCTCGTGGCGCATTTTCAAAATTCCCTGGTGTCACCTCCCCAACTGCTCCACACATATCAATTATCACAGTAACTGTTACGAGGTTAAGTTTGCTATTGTTTTTGTGACCAGGTGTTCCTACATTTTTCTCTCATTATTTGAAAATTAGCGTTACCAGGTGTAATGAATTTTTCAGTTTCGCTCGTGCAATGGCCACAAGTTGCCACGTTGGTTTTCAGCTGCTATTTTGCCACATTATTTGCTGTCGTTTTGTTCCGGCCTCGTAGCCGTGCAGCTTTGATGTTTGGTGTACAGGTTCATAGGGATGACCAAAATATGATATATTCAAATTATGAAATCTACGATTTTGTATTTTGGGGAAATTTTTGCCATTAATAGTCAAAAAAATTATTTCCCAAAAAGTACTCATCTGATGGTTTTGATATCTGGTATATATGTTCCTACAGATTAACTAAATATGATAAATTGAAATTATGATGAAATCCACAATTCTGTATTTTTGGCGCAATTTTTGCCATTTTTGGTCAAAATATGTATTTTTCAAAAACTACTCGTCTGATACCTTTGATATTTGGTATGGAGGTTCCTAGGATGACCATTGTGAGATAATTTCATACAGTCAGGAAATACTTAATTTTGTATCAATGTCTACAGTAGCTTCAGGGATATTGGCCCTATGTTTCTTTAAAGTGAGGGGCAAGGGGTCACGCAAACTGTTTGAGTTGGAAAGAGGGGTTTATTAAATTTCTCGAGTTCGACAAAGAGTCTTGCTTACATTTTCCGGGATCCCCGAGAAATTAATCTTAATCAAATGTCATAAATTTACCATTAAAGTAAAAAAAGATTTTTCAACAGATTTCTATCACGCAAGTTTTCTTTTGTGATCATTGTGAAGAGCTGCAAGTTTTCGCTTACGTTCAACTTTACCGTATAAGCAACCAGTGAAAATAGAAATATCATTGGTATCGTAAAATCTTTCAAAAAGACTAGATGACGATATCGACTTCGACGGATTTGACTTCCATGAAGAGGGCAATTGTATCGACAAACGAAACGCGATATCCAAAGTTTCTTCCACACATGAACTGAAAATTCTTTGAATCTTCCGTTAATGTTTCATCAATATTGTAGTTCTTCTCATGTAATGAAGGTATTTATTGTTTGAACGGCATTTCGTGCTTGTGTGTGTCCTTTTCCTGAACTAGTCCCAGCAATGAGTAGAACAGATTTTCAAGATTATGCACGCTTTCGAAGTCTTGCGAGGGAAAAATACCCAACTTCATAAACGGCCCTATACACTTACAGTTAGAACAGAAACGTGCATGTTCGTACCATATTCCGAACAGTTGATCATAGATGACTGAATTCCACTTCAAGAGACATTTCAGTCATCGATACAAGTAATAAAAAAAACTTCAGTGTTTATTGCCAAGATTCAACACATCAAATAAGCAGATTGGCGCAACAATCTTTCGTCTCTGCCTGCCGATCCTTCAACACTTTACCTGTTTGAGCCTGCCTGCTCGTAAGATCACATTTCGTTTCGAGATACGGTTAGACTTTTTGAAACTAGGAGCAAAATAATAAACCTCAAGACGTGTAATTGATCGTTTATTTTAAGGAGTACAGTAAATGAAAATCGTTCATAGAAAACATTAGTCTGGTTCCCTGACCCATTTCTCCGGTAGAGGGCGTGGGGAAATATAGGGTCAGGTACCGGGTAGCCATCTTGAACAGAATTTTGTTCAAGATGGCGGAGGCCCGGGGGCGGAGGTTAGTCACCTGACAGAACATGCTACAACAAATATGGCTGCTACCGTGAAAACGCCTGTCAAAATTCGACTGGATCAGAATTATGTTCGAACACTGGTATCCGAACCAAAAACATTGGCACACAAGACGGGAAACATAAACTGAAAGGATTAATCCAGAAGTACGGGGAAATAGAGGTGATTGAAGGCTGGCTGTGATATCGCAGCAGTACTTGTTGCGTGTATCGAACGCGCTAGGGTCATTGAGGTCATCGCCGACTGTGGCGTGACCCCAATGACCCGAGCACGTTCGATACACGCCACAAGTACTGCTGCGATATCACAGCTAATTGAAAGCAAACTTTGTTGGAACTGTGAACGACGATTGATTTCGATGGATAGAATGGTGTCCGAATTTCGTGAAAAATGCCAGGCATCATGTCGACGTTCTAAAAGTATTAAGAGGTGTGCTAAGTCAGAGTGGCTAAATCATGGAGGTAGAAAGTCTTTCTACCTCCACGGCTTTATGGTACAAACAAGAAGTTGGTGTCAAGTGAGCCTGAAAGTGCGAAACCCAAGAAAGATGAGAAAAAGTTACAAGTGTTACTTTCATCCAATCACAGCTTGTTTTATTTTAACCCAATAGCGTCCATGTTTACATTAGCCGGTACCTGACCCTATATTTCCCCACGCCCTCTACCGGGGAAATGGGTCAGGGAACCAGACTAAGAAAACATCGGACGGACACCATCCCTCTGAACCTCATAGACCTTGACCTCATAGACTGACACCTGTGACCTATTGCGTAATTGACCAATCACAGCCAAAGGAACTTTAGGTACTTTCCCTTTACTCATTGTCTGACCTTTGTGGCCATGCCATTGGGAGCTAGCTGCTTCTGGGGAACGTACTTGTTGTACAAAGTTTCGTGGTGATTATCTATTCACGAAATACGAAGATTTATTGCTATCGTATTGTTTAGTAAAAGAAGGTATTGCAAATACGTTACATTTCAAAACCTTTGGATCGCCATTAATTTATAATGTACAGATTCGACTGCCAGTATATACGCAGCATGGCCATGAGTCGATATCACAAAGTATGAGTTGTCTGTAGCGTGAATAAAAAAATCATTGGCATAAAAATTTGCATAAAATTGCATAAATTAGCATAAATTAACCACGGCGTTCGACGTTCGATTTCTGGTGACATCCGTTCATTAGAACCCCACATCTTTTTCGTCATCTTTGGTTCTGGAAAGGGGGTCTTAGAATCGGAGGAATACGGTAATGACGGCCCATAGGTCTTTGGTTACCTGTATATGTATGAGTTTCAAGAGAGTATAATTTCTATAATTTTCGCTCAAAAGCCAATAAAATTCAAAACAGAATCAATTAATTGTACTTGTCTCACCTGTGAATCCTTGATTCATCAAGAATGTCCTGCAGTGAGTTTTTAATCTTGAAGACTGCAGTATAAGCCTTCTGGCGCACAATCTTATTTTTTTCAGAAGTGGTGACAAGTTGGTCCAGCATGTCGCCGAAGGATTTCAGGTGCTTCGACATGAATTCCAGTTGTGTATTCTGGAAAGACTCGGAAATCACGGACAAGATATCGTTTATGGCATGCACGCATTTCTTCGATACTGGTATATACTGCTCCTCCATGATGAATTGTAGAAATTTTGACGAAGCCTTCCTTATTCGTATGTTCTACAGACTGCAGTGTGGGTTCTTCATGTACACTGATATATGGGTGGGGGTATTTATACCTTTTGACCTGGTGGGCGTGTAAAGACTTTATTAATGATAAATTGTTAGAAAGAGGTATGTCATGGTTTTCAGCTGTGGCAACTCAACTATGACAATCAAACGGGAAGGTGTGACGGCATCACTTTTATGATAAAAAGGCTTTGCTTTGCAAAATGAATATAATGACAAATTTGATGTGAGGAGCAAGGCAGAGGGGGCTGCAGAAGAGGTTGTAGCCTCCTAACAGTAGAGAATTCTTAAAATACGCTAATAGAATAATGTGATTGTGACATTTACATGATCATAGGGAGAAGTGAGCAAGCGTGATTGATAGCTCTCTGTCTCCTTGGGGATTGGTTACTAAATACAAGTCATTTTGATTTTAGCCAACAACAAGTCACAAGATTTCGCTAAAATCTAAGAAAAATCTGTTTCCGTTGGGCTTCATAGTTTGATCGGGAGAAAAAGCACCAAACGCTCTGGCGATTTGTACCACGTGACCGAGTTCAAACGATTGCACAGGTTTGGCTACACATTCGACATGAACCCGACATGACATGAGTACCTGTGATTACACCAATTATATTATCAACCCCCTATCTCAAGTCACACGATTTCGCTAAAATCCAACTTTTTCCGTAGGTCTCCATAGCGGGAGTTAAGGGTGCAAGACAAGTAATTGACCTTTTTAATCTAACAAATTTCAATATTTATCACGTGACAGGCAATTTGCATAACCTTTCAAATGATTTTTGACTGCGGACCTCTTGTATGGATGACTAATCTTAGTTTCAATTCCTGTACAGGTAGTAATTCGTTCGTCTTTGTCCTCGGGCAGTTTAACCATAGAGTGAATTCAGTGTTTATTGGTAATGTACTTGTATGTCATCATCGCAAGTAGGTTAATTTAAGGCTTGGGCGTCAAACGTTATCATGAATATTCATTAGGGTCATGAATGTTAATAAAACAACACTGCCCGCACATGAGATAACAACAGAAAATCTCTAAAATCACATCACAAACAAAGTTCCTACCTGGTACATCATCGAGCCCACGAATTGACAGAGAACACACTAGTGTTCACAACAAAATATAGCCCACAAGCACTGTGTGGAACTTTGAACACATAGAAAAGGCTGATCATCGCATACAAACGAATCCATACAAGAGCCACACTGAGGCCAAAGTCCACGGCATGAGGAACAGAGTCGGACACAAAACGATGCAAACACAAGTATTCTTGCTTCCCTGCAAGAAGAATGCAGAGATCAACAACATAGATACAATATAAAATTAAGGAAGAGATGTGCTTATGTCATGGAGGTACATTTGGTACTTCCATGTTTACATAAGCCATTGAGGAACGAACTGGTTACGGAACGTGGGGTCAAAAGGTCACTGTGGTCTGAGACACACTTCCACATCTCACCATGGCTTTAATAACCCATTTTTTAATTTTCACACTAACAATCTTACCCAATACTGACAGAAAACACAAAGCACGTACAAGACAAGAGGGATGATGTGCGCAACCACTTTCCAATTACAATTACAAATCGTTTTAATAACAAACGACGGGGTCATGACCTTTTGGCTAGCTTGCGAGATAGCCCGATCGCGTACAAAGCGACCAGATTTCTTTCGAAAATTCCAACTTGTAGATCGCATTTTTTCCAGAAATTTTGCTATCCTCAAACTTAGGCTTAAAATATCTTTACAACCATACCTTTAACATGTATGATTTGGTGACGTTTCTTTATAAAAATTATCGAAATTCAGACAAGAATTGACTTTTCCTACGAATCGCACGTATTTGGCACAAATATGAGGCGATAAACTCAGAAACTTTTCTTTGAAAAGGGTGTTGATCGATTGCACTGAACCCCTTCTGTTATCATCTGCCGAAAAAATGTAGTTTAAATGTGATTTACAAGTTGGAATATGCCGATAAATAATATAGTCGAGTTTGGCGGGAAAATGTCGATATAAAAACCACGTGACACCTTTTATGCAAATTTAAATGACATAAACTGAAAGAGTTATCAAAACTATGCATGTGTACCAAATTTCTTCAAAATATGACCAGTAGTTTTTGAGAAATGAAATTCAGCTCGAAATTCGGTCTGGACCCCTGTCGTAAAGGGACATTAGTTGTAACTTTTAACTTATTTTTCACTACTCTGTTTCAATGTATCAACTACGGAATTTATACATAATCCGATCATCATGATCAATGTCCGGTGTCCTGCTTGCCAACACAGCCTGTATATGTGAAATGACCATTGTTATTGTTGATAAATGTATTCTAGTCCGGACCTGAATACAAAATTTAAACAATAACAATGCAGATTATACTCATATAGGGTATATTCATGTGCTAAATATTAGGAATTTCTCCATGGTTCAGGGATTCAAACCAGAAACTGCAGATGATACACAGAACAAACAAAATGAAAAAAAATGACAGAGTTACAGCTAATAGATCTTTAACACACTTGCGATGGTAATGTGTATTTATTTTCGCTAACAGGTTAAATCTCCTAAGTACACGGCGGGATGGCGTGATCCAAAAATCAAGTCTTCTAAAAAAAATCCCCTTCAACGAAAAAATTACAAAAAAAACGCAGTGTACTGCACATAGCATACAATGTCATACAGAAGCACACCTGAAAAGTAAAATGAACAACATCTAGCACACTGCTTAGGACATAATAACAGTCGCCGTTGCTATGTGAACTAACATTATTTAAATCTTTGGGCAATGATATAGATATTCTTATGAAAGCCCATAAGGGACATTTTTTGTGAGAAAAAAAAATTATTATCTCGTGCGCACGAGATACTATTTTGTGCGCACGTGAAAGTATCTTCTGCGCACCAGATACTTTCTCGTGGCCACGAGATAGTATCTGGTGCGCACGTGAAAGGAAGTTTCTCGTGCGCATGTGATAGTATCTGGTGCGCACGTGATAGTTATTGAACCTTCTAAATCCTAGCTAAGGTGTCCGAATTTCTGAATGGTCATTCGTTGGCCATTTTGGTTTTCTTCTATGTTTCTTAAGCATTGACAACAAATTTTGAAGCAAATATTGAACTTTGTTCTACCTCTTGTTTATCATCTGACTGAACGGTTTGCTTTATGCTAAACAAAGTAAAGAGGGTAATCAATGGGAACTGTAGATTTTGTATTAGTTTATTTTTGCCAGAACAAATCGAATGTTGGTAATTGAATCTCATCAAGCTTGCATCTCATTGACAGTTCAATTTATTCACCTGTTCACACTTTGCCGATTTGAAGGTTAAACCTCTTTCTTGTTCTCCTTTTGCAACTTGTTCAATGAGTAGCAATCACCCTTAGTGCTCAAGAATGATTGTACTGAAGGAATATCATCTCCTGAATCATTTTTAAAGAAAATTTGGTTTCAAACTCTTTTTTATCCTTGTATTTAATTCAAAACAAAGCTTTTTAATTTACATCTGGTTTCTGAAAAAAAATCATCGATGTGATACATGTTTTATTTCATGATGAAACTATCCTTTCTGACTCAGTTGACATTGTATGAGCAATCCCCATTTAACGACATATTGCCGATGTCGGATTTTTAACATGAAAGTATACTTCCGTCCGTTATGGCAATATATGTTATTCATATCGAATGTTTGACATTGAGAGGAATCGTCGATGTCACATTTATCCCGAAAACGTACCTTTTGACCAATAATATACCGTAGGAAGATTTGCAAGTTGCAATAAGTGTTTTATGAGCTTTTGAATCTGTTGACAAGAAAATGTCAGTCTGAGGAATCATCAGTAGACTTAACTACCTCAAAGGCATAGTGTTCTGGCTCTAATCATTTAATGTTTTCTCACTGGTTTTATCAAAATTGCCCAGCAACATGATCTCAAAGTTCACCAGGCACATTTTTGAGGATTAGTTCAAAAGCATGTCTGTCAATCAAATTCAGATAGTACACGGAAAGGAGAGAGTTGTGAGAGCTACTGTGACGGTTTCTATACAGATTTAGGAAGCACAACGGTGGCCGATACTGACTGACACATATGAGATGCATATGAGATACTATTTGGTGCGCACGAGATAGTATCTGGTGCGAACCAGATAGTATCTGGTGCGCACCAGATAGTATCAGGTGCGAACCAGATAGTATCAGGTGCGCACCAGATAATATCAGGTGCGCACAGATACTTTCTCGTACGCACCAGATAGTATCTGGTGCGCACCAGAAAGTATCAGGTGTGCACCGGATACTATCTGATGAGCAAGAGATAGTTTCTCGTGCGCACCAGATTGTATCTCGTGTGCACGTGATAATATCTCGTGCGCACCAGATAGTATCAGGTGTGCACGTGATAGTATCTGGTGCGCATCAGATACTATCTCGAGATAGCATCTTGTGCGCACCAGATACTATCTCGAGATAGCATCTATTGCGCACCAGATAAATTCCAATTTATGGATGTTAATACTATCTAGTGCGCACGAGATACTATCTGGTGCGCACCTGATACTATCACGTGCGCACCAGATAGTATCTCGTGCGCACCAGATAGTATTATCTGTACATTTGGAGTCAAGCAAGGCTCTGTACTTTCTCCTCTTTTGTTTAATCTTTTTATTGATGACATTGCAGTAACGCTGAATAGTGGTCTCTTTAGTGGAGTGTATGTTGGAATCTTAAAGATAAGTATTTATTATTTGCTTACGATTTAATTATTTTTTTCCAGTAATGTAGTTGGGTTGCAACGAGAACTAGATAAACTTAGCAATTACTGTAAGAAATGGAAGTTAAAAAATCAATGCAGGCAAGACAAAAATTATGGCTTTTAGAAATGGAGGGAGGTTGAAAAAATATGAAAAATGGTAATTGGAAGGAACACAGGTGGAAGTAGATTCTTATTTTAATTTCCTTGGTGTAATATTTCCTGCTCAGGTATCGGTGTAAGTGCCCAAGAAAATTTGGCCGCACAAAAGCAGTGTATAATATTAAAGGAAGTTGCATAAATTTAACGATCTCGATATCAATATAGTAGCTTTACGAATATTTGACTGTAAAGTATTACCAATTCTCATTTATGAATGTGTAGTGTTGGGGTTTCATAAGAAACACGATTGGAACTAATTTGGGATAATTGGATATTCATATTTTTCAAATTTCTCAAAAGGGTTGGGTGCAACAAAGCTGAATGTTGCAATATTACAAATTACTCATAAAAACAAGTCTGTAACTTACAAAGAAAAGCAGATGAGTTTACATTTGCAGGTTAAAACGGCCTTACTTCACCATCCAATTATCCCAAATTAGTTCCAATTGTGTTTCTTATGTTTCTTAAGGGCTTTGATATTGATAAAGTTCATTACTAATTTTGTAAGTATGTCCTTAAAGTTAGTACAAGAACGTGTAACTCTGCTGTTTTGGAAGAAATTGTATATTGCGATTGCAATTAGTGAGATTGCCTCGTCTTACTAAATACTGGCTGAAATTGTTACGAAGTGAAAATGCTACATATATTAAACAATTTTATAATTATCAATTTGATATGGCAGAAAAGGGGTACTGTTGCTGGGCTAAAAATGTTAAAGACCTTTTATTCAGCTTTGGTTTTGGTATTGTTTGGGTAATGCAAACCATAGGCAATGAGGTTACTTTTCTTTCTGTTTTCAAACAAAGATCCTCTAATATTGGTTCCCGGCAATGTAATATGAATCTTGATGCTGTCTCCAAGCTGGATACTTATCGACTGTATAAATATAACCTTGTCTTCGAGAAATATTTATGTGTTGTGAATATTGATAGATTTAGAAGGGCACTGTGTAAACTTAGAGTTTCAAACCATAATCTTTGCATTGAATGGTCGATTCGAGAATATGCCAAGGGAAGACAGGCTATGCCTGTTATGTGATATGCATCAGATTGAAAATGAGTTTCACTTCTGTTTGGTGTGCCCTGTTTAAACTGTTTTGAGAAAATGTTTTCTTTCACCATATTATTATGAAATTTATAAATCTGATAAACTCTCCACTTCATCGTACAATATTGATTATATCAAAGTATATTTTTTACAATTTCAGAAGAAAGAGAAAATATACTGTAAATATACCTTTCCAGAGATACTTACTATATTTAAGCAATAAAGCACACCAAGCTACGGTATACCACGAAATTTTGACCAGTTCATGACATATATGCACGAGCGGTAGCGAGTGCATATATGAAGTGAACTGGTCAAAATCGAGTGGTATACCGTTGCTGTGTGTGATTTATTGCTATTATATCATAACAGTGTATTGAAATTCTGGCGTAGAACGTCAAAAAATGAATTGTGGTAAAGCTGAGAGCTCGCGCGTATGGCAGTCGTAGTATATCGCCAATATGCCACGGTTCTTTTCGCGTCTCGACCAATCAGATCGCTGTATTTGCGCCATCAATATACTGATATGATATAATACCCAATAAACTATTATCATTGTGCTTGATAAATTAGTATTCTGTGAGCATGAAAAAATATCTTATCTGGGGCACTGGATATACTAATACTTTCGCAAGTCTTACTATCAGGTGCGTGCGCACTAGATACTATCTGGTGCGCACCTGATAGTATCTGGTGCGCACCAGATAGTATCTTGTGCGCACGTGATAGTATCCCGTGCACACCAGATACTATCTGGTGCGCACCAGATAGTATCTGGTTTGCACGAGAAACTATCTGGTGCGCACGTGATATTATCTGGTGCGCACCAGATAGTATCTCGTGCGCACCAGATACTATCACGTGCGCACCTGTTACTATCTTGTGCGCACCAGAAACTACCTAGTGCGCACCTGATACTATCTGGTGCGCACCAGATAATATCTGGCATCAGATGTAATCTTGTGCACGAAAAATTAATAAGTGCCAGCGTGTTGCTATCATACTTTTGTGTTCATCTAATACCTTGCGCTTACAAGAAAGTTTGTCGTGTACAAAATATACCATCTTGTGACGGCAAGGTACAACTAGAATGTCACTGTTTCAACAGAATGTGTATCATTACATCCTTCTTTCCTATGATACACTCGTAAAGCAACAGGGTTATCATATATTGTCACTTTATAATGAGACAAAGTAAGCTGTAAAGTGCTTGAAACATCGTTTTACTATTTTAGCAGGTGTTATAGCAGGTGAAATACTGGATTAAAATAAGTATCGTGAAACGTGTATCTCATCGTTAAACGACACTACAATCAATATAAATTAACTATGGCACCCAAGGGGATCGAATCTACCTCAAAACAGCATCCCCTTGCTACCGATTCAAAACCACTTGACCAGGAAGTTGAAATCCATTTGATTTCTGGGGAAGTGAGGGGAGGGAAGGGGAGGAAATAGTGATGTCAGTCATTATTTTCACGTTACTTGTGACAGCAATTATTTTCTATTGCCAAACTTGCGTCAAATTATATTTTTTCTTGGTTACCATTTTTACGGGTGCTCATCATTTATTATTGTACTTGGGCCTCAGCCCAAGTACATTTGTTTTCATTCCGTGGGAAAAAACT
>LD343452.1:182342-194878 GCA_001465055.1 Ptychodera flava | reverse complement strand
TTTATGACAATAATAGGAAAAAATCATCACAAATTATGCCTACTGGACCTGTGGACGAACATCCACAACATGATTCTCGGTACTTGAGCGAAATCGATAAACTGGGGGTAGAAATGAATCGTCAATATTTCGAATATTTGTTCACTAATCGGACTCCTTGTTGGACATGACCTTCTGCAGAACACGTGGATTATGTTGACTGTCGAAATTCGTCGAAATTCACAAGACAGGGGCTTAAAAAGCGGCCACAAACTGCCGATCACACTTGGTGGGTAATTTGTGACCCAGCGTGACCTGTACTTTATTAATGATGTAATCTGGTCGATGATTGGCTGAATGCCGGAATACATTATCATAATGAGTCTCCAATTTTGGAGCTGACCCGGACTGACTAAGGATAATAAACGGGCGCTAGAGCCCGAATAAAGACCAGGTTATAGGTGTTTTATAGGACACCACAAGCATGTTGCATGATGTTATAGTAATTAATGTGCTTTAATATTTTGCACCGCAGCAATCCATCATAAGTTTACTTGGCGATATTTCCACAGCAGTTCAAGTTACAGAAGTACATAGTACCACTTTCTTCCGAAATGATATTCTAAGCATACCTAGCAACATCCTTGGTTGCACTTGAATCTTTTTCGACGATGAGCTGCCCAAGTTCCTACGCTGTTGAGATGGAAAATCTATCTATTTTAGAGAGAGGCTCGTCGCTCATCTCGGGCGCACATCACGTTCTAGTCGCCCGCCATTTTTTTAAAGCTGCAGACGACACTACGGTCACGTGACCGGACACTTCCAAATTTGGTCAAAACTAATCCCCTAGGGAAATAGTCTCCAAAAATACCCTCTGACGTCACTTTTTGGGACGAGACGTGTCTATTTTCTCGTCACGTGACGTATTCTGACGAATCGCGACATGGAATGAGCATGTGGCGTGTTATAATATTGTTTACATTCGAATTCTAGTCACTTGTCAACAATAACAACGCAGTATACATATGTACAAGTGGAGTCTAGTCGCTCAACACTGCCCATCTAAATATATCTGGGAGTACAACAAGAAACTGCAGTCGATATTCAAAACATAATCAAAGCGAACGGTCTTTACCTTAGTGAGTCTTATTCATGTTGAGCCAAATAGTATCTTTGTTTTTATCCTCAAAAGCATTCATGATATGGAATTGTCTTCGGGGTTTGGGTATTTTGTTTTCCTGATACGACTAGTCTATTCCATTATTGTAGTGAACTTAAAATTTCAAACTCATGAAAAGACTAAACGTAAAATTGATAACACTCACTCCAAATGTATCTGTCTGTTCTATCTACAGTCAGTTATGCCATATTATGTATCTACCAACATGACAAACAACATCAGGACATGTGTTACTGTACCCAACGCAAAGCAGTACGTCAGACAGGCCTTGGCAACTGTTGGTGTGGAGAACAGAACCCATGGATATTATTCTCACGTTCTTCAGGTAAACAACGATAATATGACATGTTTTGTGTACAATGTCGACAGCTTACCCAGCATTATTCTGTGTGGTTGACAAGCACAGTTTTGCGTGAGTTTTTGCAAATAAACGTGTATATGTCAGAAGCCAGTGGCCCTGCAACTCCTAAATTCTATCGGTCCAGTAGTTGATACAACGTATTTTTGTTCGATTTGAAACATCTAGTATTAGAAGCGGATGGCAAATATGTTAAGAAAGTTTCCGATCAGTACACCCCTGCACTCAATCTCTGCAAAAAGCCGATTTCCAAAATTTTCGTCTCTGGTGCCACAGTTACTTCTTCAGCAGATCCGACAGTCTTGTCATCGTGTTTTTGTTTGCTTGTTTGTTTGTTTGTTTGTTTTTGCCATGTGTCTGGCCGTAATTTATGACATGATTTCATCTTTTTCATACTCTCTCTGAACCCTTTGTCATTTTCAGAGTTTTGACATTACATGAAATTTCATCATACTGCGCTACCGTAAATGTGAAGGGTGTCACAAATGTGACTAAGAGGGCTGGCAAATTACATATTGTTATTTTGATTTAAATCAAGAAATGTGACGGACGAAGGGAATGCAGAGGAAAGTACATTTTGATCATGGCACTACGATGGACTTATGTCCGCCAATGGGGTCTGCTTTCTCTTTTCATCTTACAGGGATTGGTTGTAGACGTTCTACCCACCTGGCTCGCCATCAAGCTTTCATTCTCTGTGTTGAAGAAGCCATACGAACAGGTCTTGAAACAGAAAACAAAATCACACTAGCTTTTCAGAAGAACAGATCCCCATGACAGAAGTGCTCCGTAGGTCGTCAGTTCACTGTTATTAAAAAGTGCGCCACTTGTCACTCACAGCACAGATTTAATTAATATTCAACCAAATTTCCGAGGGATGGCACAATGGTATATGAACGATGAAAAATTGTCGTTTGAACCTTGATTTCAAAATAAGTATATCTTTTTCCTAGCTCCGTCTTCGTGTAAGTGGGCCTCTTGCCTGTTGGTGAGTTTAGTATATAAAATATCAGAGATAGCGTCAAAATACTTTCTGTTGTAGGGGAACACGCAACAATATTATTAGTGTTGCCGGACAGAAAAAAGGGCGACGACTCATGGTGAGACTTTTATCTCCAGAAAAAATGTGAACACAACAAAACATAAGTAAAACACGACTGGAACTAATTTGGGATAATTGGATGGTGAAGTAATGTCTATCTGATCTGCAAATATAAGCTCATCTGCTTTTCTTTTTCAGTTACACACTTGTTTTTATGAGTAGTTTGTAAGATTGCAACGGTCAGCTATAGGGAACCTAAATTTTTGAGAAATTTGAAAAATATGAAAATCCAATTATCCCGAATTAGTTCCAATCGTGTTGTAGTTAGAACTAAAACTATCAAGGCTGCTGTTGTAAAGGCCAACATAACCATGCTGTATTGCTACTGTTGTAGTTTGGTTGTGCAGCAGTCGGGGACTGGCCTCTAAATCTTAGTAATAAAAACACACATCAGCGACTTGCGAATGAGACAAGAAAATCAAAACTGTGAAGCACCCTATTGATGACATTCTCAATTTAACTATGAAGGCTTTAATGTCAGTAGTTCCCATCTAATACATGTGTAGTTCATGTGGTGCACTGAGAATAACGTGTTCTACCTCAAGAAAGATCGCCGATAAAATAAAAGTATCACAAGTGAACCGGACAGAGAGAAATGACTTCTACAAAATGCTGAGCCGTACCTTTTATGACCACACGCTTTCAAACCATGTCCAGGAGAGACAGTCTGCAAATTTTTATGTAACTTGAACTAGCAAGAAGGAAATCCCATTACATGTTAAAGTTTTGACTTCAAGTTCCACGCCACAGGAAAGGCTAACGGCGTTCGGCGCGTTAATGCGTCCAGGTGGAACGTTGCAGCGATGCAAAAAATGGATTTGTTTTTATTCTCTTCACCACTGTACATTAGCTAATTTAATGCTTAAAGAGAAGCCTGCATGAGTTGTCATATTACTTTTTCTGTTATGGAGGAATGTTTTGCGCGTGATTAAACACTTAGTGTCCGGCATTAGATCATCAGTCTACGTAACATAATCTATTTGCTTAGGATGATCATTGTTTAGATCTATTATTAACACGATTGGAACTTATTTAGGATAATTGAATGATGAAGTAATGCCGATTTAATCTACAAAATGTAATCTCATCTGCTTTTCTTTTTACATTACAAACTTGTTTTTATGAGTAATTTGTATTATTGCTACATTCAACTACCTGACACCTAACACTTTTGGGAAATTTTAAAAATATGACATTCCAATTATCCCAAATTAGTTCCAATCGTGTTTATTTACTGAAGTCTTTATTAAGTTTATTGTGGTATTTGTGTAAATAAATGAAAACCCTGCTTAATACCTCAATTTTCAACGTTTTCCTAGATTTTGTCGTTCTCATTCACGTCTAAAAGTAAGAAAACATAATGCCATACACAGTTACAACCAATAATCACGACCTTCTGATAGGAAACCTAACCATCTGACGTCGAGTGTTCAGACTGCGGGCGTACACTTACACTACTCGACTGAATGGCAGCTTTGTATAACGACAAACATGGCCTAAGCCGACACTGGTGTCACGCGGGAGAGGTTTTGAGCGGGGGAATATAATGGGGGAATTTCACTCACTTGGTAGGGCTAACTCGCTTGGCTAAGACTGGGCTGGGAGGTACCTTTACAGAATCGTGCTGACATCCGAATAGACCGACACGAACACTGGAAATTTATGATGCAAAATGAAATGTGTAAAATTTAATAAAATAAGCTAACTCGAGCACTTACGTAAACTACTGCCTAAAATTGCCTAGTTAACAAAATAGTGCGGGGGTAGCGGAAAGCAAGATGTCTAAATCATGGAGGAGAGGAGCGTCCAGTAGTTGTCTTGTTCTGCGTGGTCTTCAGGTCGTCAGGATTCTCCTCCTGCGTCGATGCTCCTGCGTCGATGCTCCTGCGTCGATCCTCCTCAAACGTAACTTTTTAGTCCCTTTTATTCTTATTTTAACCTATTGTTTACACCCGCACGTTTGCGCCAGTCATGTTATGAATACTTAATTGGTGTGGGCTGTGGCGTCAGCATAGTTTATCACCGTCATGGGGAATCTTGTGTATGTGGAAGTTAGAATTTAGCTTGAATTTTGAAATACCCACAGCCCTTATCCAACGTCAGATTGATATCATAACATGGGCGTTCCTCAGCTAATGGAGTGACCTCACTCCATGAAAGAAGTAAGTGCTCGAGAAAAAAAATCTGTAAGTTTACATGTCGAGGCAACAAATCTAAATATACATGAAGTGCAGTCCAGGATACAGAGATGGTGGTTTCTGGAGTCGTCTCGTGTGTGGTCGCGGATTGATTGTATCACTGGACTGGTGCTAGCTATTTTTTTTTGGTTGCCTGTACTAAAAAAATGATAGAAATCCTCTTCTCGTGTAGCTTTGAGAAGACAGAAATTACATTAGTAGAAGTATATACATTGAGAATACATCGTAAATTGTTCGTAAAAAAAAATGTCTTTAAAATCGAATACAGAGAGTGACATGGTTCTTTAAGTAAAAAGATCTTTGAAAGCGAATATACAGAAAGTGTCAACGACCGTCATGTTTTAAGTCAAAAGATCCGCAATCGAAGGGTCGAGAGTGTTGAAGAGTGGAATCTCGACAAAAACGGGTTTATTCCCGATCAATAAACGAATAGTACATCCCGTATCTAAGATTTTCCGACATGTAGAAGACATGCCAAGGGGTATTTGAATTTTTGAAGGCGGACCGACAACCACGGTCACTCTCTTGTGGAGTGACCGAGACAGGACATTCACTCAGAAACTAGAACTCTGCAGACCGAGGGGAGAACTCGAGGACCGATAACCACGGCCACTCTCTTGTGGAGTGACCGACACAGGACATTCACTCAGAAACTAGAAATTTGACCGTAACTAGGAACTAGGACTCTGACACACTCATGTATCAGCGGCTGGGTCGAGAGGCTCAGTCATGGTTCCGTGTTCAATAAATAAGTTCCAGTAATACATCAGCACTCGTCGTCAGTTCCAGCTTCTTTCCTTTATGTTATGACACTGGCACAATTCTAATCATTTAATTCAATTTAAACATCCTGGAAAGAAAAATTTCGAATGACTGCTGGTCAAAGTGCTGAAGGGAAAATCTGCAAGTGTACTGAATTCAGGCTAGGAACTCATCCACGGCCATCGGCAAATACTGTTATAAACTGATCTAAACGGTAAAAGCAGCAAAAGGAGTATTGGACTGTCAAAAGTATAACGCCTCGATCGCCCCTTGTATTGTCTAATTGTATTGTCTGTCTCTTTCCTTAGATACTTCGTGTACCATAAAATCTCTCTATGCGCACCAGTTGTGAACACCCAATCGATTCTACACGTTTCGCGTTTGAATCATTGAGGGCGCATTCTATCTGCATTAAAAATGAAGCCTGCATGTGTCTACTGCCAATGTCGTTATTGACAACTGAATTCTAGTCCCGACGTTGGTTTATTTTTCATATGTTTTGTTCGAGTGACAGATAACTAGGTTTCAATACACTTTCGGGGGAAAAGTAAGCATGCTTGAAAGCTGGTTTTCGAGAACAAAAAGGAGGATCTCATGGAAATCATCGCACAAAATACACAGTTATTATCCCTTTATTACAAATTCGATATGTTCAAATCCGTGACTGTCACGGTGAAACAGCCACAGAAAAGCGAACACAATCGGTGTGCCGGGCTCTTCGGCGAGGCATTCTGGTCTCTGTAACCATGCATGCGCAATTTATGTCATCCCATGGAGGTACTAGTTAGGACACAATGTAAAAAATGTGTGTTTTCGGTAGTATGTCTCCGTAGAGTAGGTAGCTCGGAGGATCCCACCTTTTACTGGCTCTGCAGACTTATGCAAGAAAATAAGCTTATATACTCAAATGTGTTTTGAAAATTTTCGCAAAAGAGTGTCTGGTGGTCGTCGGTTTTTCTAAGGTTTCCGGAAAATCGACACATTTTTTATTTGGCCTGTAGATGTAGCTACCTCCGTGGCTATCCTAATTGCAGTATCGTAGTGTGATTTGCAGAGAGGCAGTGCCGAAATGATAATTTGTAAAAAGTGAATGGCTAAATCTTGATTATTTGACTTCAAGGAAGTTTATTAATGTTTCTATAGAACAATTACATTAATAAGGTCGGCATTGCAGAGTCTATATCTATATACTCGGTAACCTTTTTCTTCATTTGGCAAAATGATAGAATGATGCCGGGTAATCCTTTTCTGTGTACACGACACAGAAATAATTGTAATAAAAACTTTATAGTAGGACAGGTGTTACCCAGTGACTACTTGAACACAAGCGTGCTAGTATACGAAAAGTAATTCAGATGTAGTAGTATATGAAAAGTAAGTCAGATGTGATCACCTTGGAAGTGTCGCCAGTGGTACACTGCCTGTGTAGCTTCATATCGGTCTTTCGCATTCTCATCATGAGCACAACTGTTTTTCTGCTCCACGAGTAGCTGTTGCCGCAACCAGGCCAGCGCCCAGTGATTTATGATGATAACACTGTCCCAGATCCTGAGGCCAAAGGTTATTGTACTAGCGCCCTCTAACGACTCTTGGCAACCTGTATGTTAATAAGCCACAATCACACCACTGGCGTCTCTCCCCTAGGTCACCACAGTACATCTATAAAGACGTTTTATCGACCAGTCGGTTTGCAAAGACGCAGCAATTTTAACATGTCGCTCGATATTGGCAGTTCGCTCGGCCGTCTTCAGCCCCTGTTCACCATCGCAGGCCTCATTAGCGTCTCTTATGTGACGCTAAAGGTAGCGTTTTGCACTTTGAACTTTGTCAAGGTGTTCGTTTTAAGTCCATTATTGAAATTACACGTGGATGTGAAGAAACTTGGACAGTGGGCAGGTAAGTTAGGAAATCCAGCAGCATGCTTGTGAACTACATGTAATATAGAAGTCGTGACAGTAGATTGTACGGTGCATGTACATTTCAATTCACCAGCTGGGCGGAGCGATGTGTTCCCATGATGCATCTCTCTTTCTAGCTTTGCAAGACTGCATGGCTGTGTGTTACCGGCGTTGCCGTATAACGCCGATAACACACAGCCCTGCCATGCAGAGCTACTCTCTTCCATGTGTTTTGCAGTGTCAGTTTCAGTTCATGTGGGGTCATTTTAAAATACACTATGGTCGAACACCCTCCATGAAACGTCACACACCCCAGAAATATTATGGTACTCTGTATCACAGGTGTACGGAACGTTTCGTAGATTGTCGTCGGATGGGAAGTGACTGACACTGTGAGGCCGAAGGCCGAACCTCAGTAATGTTATACAGTACTGAGGTTCGGCCTTCGGCCTCACAGTGTCAGTCACTTCCCATCCGACGACGATCTACGAAACGTTCCGTACACCTGTGCTCTGTATTGGCCGACACCTTCACAGTCTCAAACTACTGTAAGATGTTTAGTTGGGTAGAGCATGGAGGTAGCAGAGATAGAGGAACCATGGTTGAGAAATACAGCAGAATCGCATACATTTTATTGCTGGCCACCGATCTCCACCATAGGTTGTGTGAAAATAATATACATTGAGAGTGTCTGAGCCTTTCTGACCATGGGCCTCAAAGTTATGCTCATACGCGGTCTATAGAGGGACCATATTCATGGATGGTCTGACTGTCGGCAACTTTGGAGCAGGCAAAACAACTAGTCTTTCTGACAGGATGGAGAGAGTCTTTTTTTAACCCCCCATTTGTGTGGATGATGTTTTTAAACAGGGTCAATGGTACAAAAAAGGCAGACTGGACATGACAGTGTTACATCGTGAATATTATAAGTCAGTGCTGTATTGGGAAAAGCAAAATGAATTTTTAATTCTCACTTTATGTTTACACAGCACAGATTAAATTTGCAGGAACGATAAACCCCCAACAACTACTTGACTAAGTACTCTGCACCATGGCAACAAAGAAACTCCCCATGGCATACACAATATGTGGATCCTCAACTCAGCCTGTACATGTGTAAACTGTATTGTTATTGTTGACATGTAAATTCTGGTCCAGATTAGAAATCATATGTAAATAATAACAGAGCATTTCACATTGATGCAATGTTGACAACGTACATAGTTGGTTTTTTTAACATGCTTTGGGGAGTAGAACAAGAATGAACAATATATTGACACACAAAACAAAAATAGGGAAAAATATCATGAAAAGTTACTGCTACTGGTCCTATAATGGGACAATGAACATTGTTTGATGATAGCGTGTGCATATATGAGGTGAAAAAATTGAGTGGTTTGCTATTGCTGGGTGTGATTTATTGCTATTACATCATAACAGTATGTTGAAATTCTGACATGGAACGTCAAAAACAGATTTTTCCTCTCGCCAAAAGCTTGTGCATGTGCCAACCATGGTACCTCACGAATATACAATGGTTCTTTTCGTGTCTCGGCCAATCAGATCACTGCATTTGTGCCACGATATACTGGTATGATATACAGGGTATTGCAACGTAATTTTGGAAGTACCGTAGGAGAAGCTCTATTGCACAAACAACATTAGAGAATTCTGGAAAATACACTAACAGCTTGATTGAACTTTTAACCCTTTTACCACCTTAGTGTGAACTGATCCCATTGTTTTTCTATGGTAAAGTTGGACCTCTAGAGAGGGACATGGGGGTGGAAGGGTTCATTACAGTGAAATTCTATTCATTTTTCTGGTACCTGCCTACAATGACAAAGAAACCTATGATTATTACTGGGACACCTACAATTATGGTAATTTCTTTCGACCAGTGCAGTACTGAGTAGATTAGCGAATTGCATTTATCTCACCATATGTGAACTTTGACCTCTCTACAGCTGTGACTGGCTGTACAGATGGCATCGGTAAGGCTTACGCAGAAGAGTTGGCCAAGAAAGGTCTCAATGTAGTGTTGTTGAGTCGATCTCAAGAAAAACTTGAGAAAGTTGCCAAGGAGATTGGTAAGTTTTGTGTTTAAGGGAGGGAGTCTGCACCTGTGAGACTTTCTTGTGCAAGCCTTTAAAACTCACAAGTATTACCCAAAAAGTTTTAGTACATTTTACCAGTTTTTGTGAATTTTTCTATAATTTCTTGGATAATTTTGGACCAAATGGACATCAATCATATTTAATTTGTTACAGTGTTTTATCAAAATTTTGGCAAAAATCTGAAAAAAAAATGACAAGTATATTTTATAAAGGTGAACAAAATTGACTTTGGCACTCAAAGTGTTAAAATGTATTCCGCGCAAGGTATCCAGATGCATCACATCGACATACCTGCAACATTGAAATTTTGCAATGTACATAATGACAAACATGTTTTGCCTTCCATCAATCAGCAACATACCTTTGGGTACTGTGTTTATATTAGTCCCATGGAATGTTTTATCATCTGTTTTCACAGTACTGTGTATACAGATAGCAGCATTTGATCGCCAGAAACTACAATTTTTAAGAAAGTTTATCTCCAAATGAAAGTAATACTACGGAAATGTACGGCAACATTTTGTTGTGATGTAAAATGTACACAGCCTGAAAGAAACATGACTCTGACCTACAGTTTTGTACTGCACAGCTTTCCTTGTTTCTATTTAATCTCATATGTTTGAGACAGATTTCATATCTACTTCTCTAAAAAGGAAAGGCAATAAATAGTTAATGACATCACTGTTGTTTGGCGCCCTCTACAGGCTAGTTGAGCCAGACTGATTTAATTTCTGTTGCCCTCCTCTTTCAGAAGCAAACTACAATGTTCAGACCAAGATCATCGTTGTGGACTTTGCGCAAGGACCAGGAGTCTACGAGAAGATTGAAAAGGAAATGGCAGGTTTGGAAGTTGGTGTTTTGGTCAACAACGTCGGCATGGCATCAGTCGTTGAGTACTTCGCGGAAACGGCAGACTTGGAACAGGTTTGCGTCTTCACGTTACGTTTTTAAGTCTGTTAGACCCAGGATGCCATAGTGAAGTAAACAAAGTAGTTAACAGAACAAAATCACTGAAGCAAGAAAAAAAGTTGTTTCAAGTGAAATAGAATCACATTATGTAAAATTTTCAGAGCCTGAAATCATCCTTGGGATTAAAAACTCTGAGGAAACCTTTCCGGGTTGGAATATGATTTGTCTTTTGACAGAGAGATATATTTACTACTGTAGATTTGCGAAAAAACTTCCAACTTATGTGGCACTAATTGAATATATAAAATACTATAGGAAGGTGTTGGATTGTAATTCAAATATTGCAAAGTCTAGGAGAGCCATTGGAATTTTAGATAGATTCTTATAATGTAATTTGTAAGAAATTTGTAAATTTGTTTTCCTCTCCTCGTGGGTTTTCTGTTTCTGTTTCTTTTTGTTTTTCAATGAAATAAAAAAAAAAGAATCACATTATGTGAGAGACGATGTTAGTTCCCTTGATTCAGTCCATCCACAGCAGAGGAAAAGGCACAAAATTCATGGTTTTTTTTGACGATATATGCAATATTTCCTACTGCTGTCTGTTTGCAGAATTCTTGCCAGTTGCTGTCAATAATACCAACCACTTTGTTTATCCTTCAAACATAACACAGGTCATGCCTTATTTTTTAACGTATATACCTTTGACTCTTTTCAAATTTTCAGTACATTACCAACATCATAAATGTGAATATCCTAGCTGCCACTCAGATGACAAGAATTGTTCTCCCGGCCATGGTTGAAAAGTACGTATCATCATCAATTTTAGCTTTTTAAATATTATTTAACCCTTTTCCTGCCAGACAGTATCACTTCCCATCAGCCAACTCAGTGAAAAGCTGTATTGAGCCAAAACCATACGTATTGCTACCCATTTGGCTCAGTCTGTGCTTTAGTCCATAAAAATCTTGTTCACAGTATCTATGATTTCAGGGGCCTTCAAATGTTCAATTTTTTGTTAAAATGCACCAAATGGGACATATTGTGCTTCATTAGTTTTAACGAACTTCACCTGATGGTGAAATATGAACTTGGCAGGAAAAGAGTTTTGCATGGACCAGCGGCTGTAAATTTCAATCATTTTTTCACTTTTTTTTGTTTTTAACCTCAACTACAGTTGTGTTTCTCTCAAATCATGTTGCGATGCATAGCTCGTCAACTCAGCTTGCACATGTGTAGACTGCATTGTTATTGTTGACAAGTGAATTGTGGTCTAGACTCAAATTCAAATGTAAACCATATACGTACACTTGTAGATCAGTGCTGTTTCAACAAGCTAAATAGAAATAAGAGCAAGAATTTGCGCTTGCCATACAGAATAACAATAGTGAGAAAACCTGAAAAACTACAGTTATTGACCATTTAATCCCTTACAAAAGTAACACCCAAACTTGGTAGATAGGAAAACCTGTTCTTGGTACCAGTACGTTTGATGCAAATTTGACGGAAATTGAATGGAGTGTTGATATTTGTTTAATGCTATACAGACATTCTGATAAACTTCTGATGCATCTTTCATGTATCTAGTATAACTAAATGGTACCTGATAAATTTTAATATATCATCCCCACAATTTTTGTTGTAACAGATGCACTGACTGTGTTGATGGTTGATGTTTCTGAAAACACACTTATCTTCATCTGGTCTGACTTTTTTGACAGTGCAAATTTCTTTATGCCGTTGGTAGTCAAGAAATTGATCAACTTTCCTGTCGACATGAGATCTTTGCTGTAAGGAAGAGTATAAAATCGTTATTTCACACAAGGTAGAAGCAGATATGACCAAGTACAAGCACTAACCTTTAACCTCTAACCCCTAACCTTAGTTATCGATTGGTTGGTTTACAATTTCACTGTTTTTTTCTGGTTCAAGGAGAAAAGGAGTAATTATGAACATCTCATCTGCATCTGGAAAAGTTCCCACAGGTCTTTTGAGTGTGTATTCAGCAACCAAGGTATGAAACTTGATTTGATAGC
>LD343452.1:169263-181885 GCA_001465055.1 Ptychodera flava | reverse complement strand
TTCTTTTCACGCGCACTTCATACTGAATATGAATCCAAAGGCATCACAGTGCAGGTAACTAAAAATAATTTGTAGCTGTCATGGAGATTACCACTTTATTTAGTTTTTTATCACTTTAATAAATCAATGATATACACATTTCCATGAACGATGTTGATCTAGTCTCCAAGGTTGACAAGTGAATGACTTAAATCTAGTATCATTTTTTCCCGAGGTATGCTTGAGAGAAATTCGTTTTTAATAATGTTGAAGTACTTTCAGTTGGATATTTCCAATCTTGCACATGCAAAACTTAAGTTTTCAAAATTATGAAATGAAAAAACTTCTTAACACTGCTAGGTTATTTGTCCTTTGTATCAACAGTCAGTTATGCCGTATTTTGTGTCCACCAACATGACAAGGAACATGAGAACCAGTATAACGGTACCTAATTCCAAGCAGTACGTCAAACAGGCCTTGGCAACTGTTGGTGTGGAGAACAGAACCCATGGATACTATTCTCACGCCTTGCAGGTAAGTTACAATGATGAAACGTTTTGTTTGCACGTTTATCCAGGATCATTATTCTATAAGAGTGAAGAGGGCACATTCATTTTATGGTAGAATGCACCTCGGGACAGATATATCGACTCTCAATCTTTTACAATTCTTTTCTGATCTACCACTTGTAGGGGCTCATTTTAAAGCTCATGGAGAAAAAACCATTTCCATGGTCTTCGTTTTTCAAAAATCGAAAATTTATCTTCCCCATAGAGTTACATTACGGGAAAGCTCCATTAACTTAGGAATACCCGACTTCCCTAGAGGATCAATTTCACAGACCTGCCTTTCCTACAATGGCACTACAATGGCACCACCTGGATTAGATAAACATAACAATGGAACATTCACACCTTGGGGATTAAAAGTCTTCTGTTTGTCACCCGAGTTGGTCAGGCAAGGACTCGGGTTTCAGGTACCATGCAAGTTAATGAACACAGGGATGGCGGCCATTTTGAATTTCAAGTTATCAGTAAATGTTAGGTAATTGGTTTCTCTAGTGTACCAAACTACGCACTTTGAGCCGTGTAGTTAGAGAAAAGAGTTTCAATCACGTTACCTTTTCTGTCAGTGAAAACATGGCCACCAATGAATAAGATAACTGTTCTTGTCTGTCTTTTCCATTCACAGGGGTTGATATTTGATATTCTACCCACCTGGCTCTCCATGAAGTTGATGTTCTCAGAGTTGAAGAAAACGCGCGCCCGTGTCTTGAAAAAGAAAGCTGGTGGCAAAAAAACACACTAACCAAATATAACACACCTGTGCTCATTACAGAAGTTCCCTGTAGGTCTGTAGTTTTTTTGTTAGTGAACATTGCACCTCGTGTCAATCAAAGCACAACTTTAATTTCTGCAGCTTAGAATTATGATAAAAAACATAGCTTTTACAACTTTGTAACAAATTTTCATGATTGCAAGCAATTTTTTCTCATAGCTTAACTCACAGAATTTTTTTTTATTCTTCCCTTTGTATTGTAAAATTATATTTTAATTGTAGATCATTTTTATATAATTTTTGCAACCTTGAAAAATTGTGTTTTAATAATACATTTTTGTTTACGCAATCATTGTTTTTCTTAATACTGTCAAAGGCATTAACACAAGGCATTAATAGGTAATGGATATTCTTTTTACTTTCAGTAAATGCCTGTGGTCTGACCATGACATTGAATATTACAAATTAAAATGCAAAACAACCAACAATAGCAAATGCAACTCTTTGTTTAGGCACCATTGAGTTATTTAGTTGGGGTACTTGCTATCAGAGAATAAATGAACTTGAGACCTGGTAGGTCCAGAACAGCAAACTCACTGTCACTGTGTTCAAACCTCCATCACGTTTCAAGTTCAATTCTATCTCGGCTGTGCGTGAGACTCTTGAGGGTAACTTTGACCCGTTCAGTTTTGTTTTGTTGAATTGCATCAGCGTGTTACAAATACGGATAACTTTGACCTTTGAAACCATTCAAAGCAGGATCACCCCTAATTTTGTCAGCAACCAGCCAAGTATTTTATGGGAGATATTGTCTTCTGCCACACCATATGATACATGAAGGACCACACTATCAATCAGGGATTTGTTTTAAATTGTGCAATAATTGGCACGGTTAATATTCATAAAGAGCCACTGATAAAAATTCTCAACTAGACAGTACAAGGCTAGAATTCATGATTTAGTTCTTCTTGAATCCACTCTTTTTGCGTGTTACCATGACGTCACAGTTAGACCTCTTTCTTACGCTATCGCAGCAGGATTTTCAAAATCAAACACACAATATCAGATGGTAGTTTTAGTTCTCAGAGCTTGAAACTGGCGTTTAAACTCTGTAAGACAACTGCAGGTAGTGTTAAAAATGTCTACTGAGCTACATTCACAGAGAATGTCAGCTCAAACTTTGTGTCATACAATAAAAATTGCTGCCTGTTTATCCAATGCAGAGGTTTTTTATCTGCCATTACTGGTAACAAATGCACACCGTTGCATTATTACTTTGCATTGACCGACCTAAACTGTTCCTTTGTATGTCAAAGGTCGTCATCAACTCGTTACTTTCTTACAATGCAAAGAGATATGTTTTGCATACTTTGTTATGTCAGGATCCCACCTGCAAAAAAATTATTTTGGACGGGTGTTCCAGAGAATTGTAAAGCCATAATAGCTGTAGTCGTAATACCCATGTGAAATATGTACCAACAATGGTTTTACACAAAGACTTGACTGTTTGAATGTTAAAATGTCATTCTCAGGAAAAAAAATTTTATTTCAACCAAAACGCCGGTTATGGCCAATTTCACCTTTGCAATGAAATCCAACACTTTTTATGTTTCTGATAAAATGTCTGCAATAAACATGAGCATAATACTTGAATGTACGTTGTCTGTTTGTTTCTTGTCACACTTCTCTAACACCTGAAATATAAACTGCTCTCTGTTTATGGCTTTAATATCGGAGAAATCGGGTGCACTGTTTTGTAGAATAACAGGTAAGGCAAATAAAGAGTTTTGTTTCCAGTCATTGCACACATCATGTGAAAACATGCACATCACAACTTTCTTTTTGAGTTTTGAACAAAGAAAAATCATGAAAATTATAAGATTAAAAGTAATGCCCTTTCCATCATGGCATTTTAGATTGTTACTTGAAAATTTATATTGTTTGGCGATTTTGAAACCAATTATGAAAACCAATTTGCCTTACTTCATTTACTCAATTAAAAGAGCGTGACTAATATTCATTTGTCCTGTTATCAGTGTAAGTAGAAATATTTCGGTCCTCCATCAAGCCCAAATTCAGAGATCCCTCTCTCATGCTTGTCTTTCACCCTCAAAGTTTTTTATAATAGGCACACAAATAATTTTTTTCGATGAATTTTAAAAGTGAGAGATTTTTATTATTCAAACCAGTATGTTTTACTTAATGTTGCATTTTTGAACTATTGCCGCGTAGGCAACTTTTTTGAAAAAGATAGTTTTATCCAAACAAAATTGCAAATAAAGCAAATCCGCACAAGTGTGAGTGTGTCAAGCGATTGAACAAAATTTAAAAGCAAGTGGTCCTCCACCAAACATCGCCCTCACACGAGCTGTGTAAGGTGGTGAAGGCCACTGCATACACGCGTGGCCTGCATACATGTATACAACACTGACTGGCACAATGTCGTCCGATGTCAGTTGGTTGTCTGGTCGTTTGCAGGAAGCTTTTACGACGGTTGGTTTTGTAGGTGTCGTGTATGTGACGCTAAAGGTTAATCTGTGGGTCCTTCGGTTTTTAAGGGCCTACGTCTTAAGTGGGACATTTCAGCTGCATACAAATGTGAAGAACCTTGGCAAGTGGGCAGGTAAGTGTACATGTAATGTCAGTGGCCCCGCTGTCTTGGCATTCAGCCGCTCGCAATCAGTTATATCATCACGTGCGCGTGCGTGCAACGTTCAGTATTCATGTTCCTGGCTATCGTGTTGGCAATACCACAGGCGCTCATTAGCTGGACAACTTCGTGAGCTGGGCTATCATAGTTGATTTCTATGTTGGTAGCCAGCCGGACCGGACATTGTCCTGCTCAAGGACGAAGTCCAGCTGAGCGCCTATTGACTACACTATGCAGTTGTTTGTACCGGTGGAGAGCCCTCCTTTGTACATCTTCGCTTGCCAAGGTCGGCGTGTCCCCGAAGCTGCATGGATACTCCTCGAAAGCAGTCACTAGTGGGAAGTAAAGGACCTATGCTAGCGCGGGACGATGTCTAGAATAAATACTTACCGCGACCGTTGAACCCACAGGCTCTAGAGTCAATGCAGGCGAACCGCTGGCCGTCACTGATACAATAAAAATCAAATTGTATCAGTGACGGCCAGCGGTTCGCCTGCATTGACTAGAGCCTGTGGTTGAACCTCTAGCGACATACAGTATGTACGAGCATAGACCATCGACCGAGAAGCCGAGGGTCTATGGTACGAGCCGCTAGCCGTAGGCGAGTGTGTGATGCGACCTATGACGTATAGTTGTAACGTAGCTCTCTATGAACAATATTGATATTTAGCGATATCAAATAACAAACATAACCTTCGACCTCTCTACAGCTGTGACTGGCTGTACAGATGGCATTGGTAAAGCTTACGCCGAAGAGTTGGCCAGTCAAGGACTCAACATAGTGCTGTTGAGTCGGTCACAAGAAAAACTTGAGAGAGTTGCCAAGGAGATTGGTAGGTGTTTCAAACCATGATATGATACTGGTAATGTTCTCTATGTTAGCTTTATGGATGAATCATCACAATCAGCACTGGCAGCAGACTAGACATGAATTGTAAAAATGTGGGTGTCTGTAAAAATGGTTTTTGTCATAGACACATCTTCCCTGAGGCTGACCTATTCACCCCTATCCCCTGTAAACAGTGTCATATTCACCTTCGATATGCAACAATGGTTTTGGACCAAACCATTGTAGTGAATGGGTTATAATATATATCATGTACAGCAGGAACATATTTTTTGACTCTTCAAATCTCACGGTACAACAATTTTATGCATATTCATTTTTTGTTGACTTTGATGTCTTTATTATTGTCGTCATAGAAAGCAAGTATTCTTACACTTCTCACTAAAGTTTGTTAAAATACGAAGTTGTGCAAAGATTACATTGTTTGTAACACAAGATTGCATACTTGTCAAATTAATGAAGTCCCGAATAAATTTACTGAAGTTGTGCAACACTACAGTAGTATTGGACATTCTATACACAAAAGAAAAAATAAACAGGAAATCAAGATAAAGTCAAGAGAAATGTAATTTTCATGATGAAGGGTGCACAGTTTATGTGTCCTTACACACGTACAAGTTTCCTACAAAATCTTGAGCTCAGATTTGCAAAGAAAAGAAGGCAATCAGTAGTACAGTGCATATACATATTCAAAACAGATAATTTGAATCCTGTCTCAATCTCCTGTTCTGTTTTTTGCTCTCAAAACAGAAACAACCAGCAAAGTTCAAACCAAGATCATCATCGTGGACTTCACTGATGGACCTGGAGTCTATGAGAATATTGAAAGGGAAGTGACAGGCTTGGAGATTGGTGTTTTGGTCAACAATGTCGGCATGACAAGTAGATTGGATCGTTTCCTCAAAGCGCCAAACCTTGACAAGGTGTGCAAGAGTTTTAATAGGAAGTTTCTGTGCTCCGTTTCTGGCCTTGTAAAAGATCTCATTGTTGCTGTTACTGTTCATGATCATTTTAGTCATTATTTCAGTGTTCCTTATTTACTGGCAGCTTCATATTTAATAATAATAATAACTTTATTTGCTGCATAACCGCTTTCAAGGTAAGATTATTTTGGATAATGAATAAGAGATTACATAAAGACAAGTTTAACCCTCTCAAAAGCATGGTTTGTCACGTATCTATTATTATCAAAGATGAGGGTGGACTTTTTACAGGAAAATACGGGTGGACAGGTTGAAGCCCATGAATTATTCCATGCTGCCTGGAATTAGGACCATGTCTTGCATAAACAGATGTTAACAAACAGTCCCACTGACAGTAGTTTATGAGAGTTATCAGATTGAACATGACTTGAAGTTCATTCTGCGTGCTTTGCCCTTGTATATCTTTACCGATTTCTCGTATGAAGGGTTTCATGCACAATGCTAGACGCATTTCTGAATTCATCTTCTCTGCATGCTCTGTGTAGCTGAGAGTAGAATTGCTTTACAGACCAACTGTATTAGGAGGGGGAGTGTAGAGAGCGCCCTCACGCAACGGATCATTCAGTCTGCGACTATCTAAGCAGTGTTGCAAAAGCACACTATTTGTGTGTCTCACAAGCTATTTTTGATGTATCTCTATCACAGTACATCACCGACATCATAAATGTGAATGTCTTGGCAGCCACTCACATGACAAGAATCTTACTCCCAGCCATGGTTCAAAGGTAAATAATCTTTCAACTCAAAATTTCTTTTATGTCACAGTAAATTGATGTCACCGAGGCACCTAACAAAAATGTGTGTGAAAAAAGGTGTTCTCGATGGGCGAGTAACTGTTTTTCCTTTGGACAGAAGAAAGCTTCAAAATCAGCTGCATGCCAGGAACTGTCTGAACTTAAAATGTCTTATATTTTACTCTATTTGTTGTCTGATTTCCTCACTACCAGTTTTACTCCCTTTCATTATTATCCCACACTTATCCAGGTTTAACAATCCTACGTGAGGTTTTACTATTTGCGCACAGTTTTTGTGAAAAGTAAAACATAGCTTTTCGGCTGGCACCAGCTGAGAATTCAACTCAGAAATGCACCACATCACCAAACACAATAGACTGAAATTTTTTCAGGAGGAATGTGGAGAGCGCCCTCGAGCGACGGATTTTCCAGTCTACAAACACAAGAGACTGACTTTCTGCATCTGTATCTTCCAGCACTATAAAATATTCATTAGTATGATGCTTACCTTGTAAGCATTTGAATATTACCTGAACGGAATCAGAAGTTCGGTTAATATTATCTCTTTTGGGTGTTTTGCAGAAATTAAAAATGTATCCATGCCAGGACAAAGTCATTTCATCATACTTAATAAGAGAACAATGCACACCATCCCCAATCCCTTTTTATGCCCCTATTATGAAGTGTGTGTGACACGCAGCATTAGTTTTTCTGTCTAGAGGAATAAAATAAAGGTTTATTTCCCCAGATGTTGTTTTCACATTACACTTTGGTCTCCTTTTCAGACAAAAAGGTGCAATTATTAATATATCATCAGGATCTGGCAAAATTCCCACACCTCTACTAACTGTGTACTCTTCAACAAAGGTATGGATGTGATTGCCCTTCTTTGAAAATACATGGTGGGGATGAAATACTGTAAGTGCCAAGATAGAACCAGTCATCTTTACAGAGTGCTAACTGCTTTCAGAGCAAGATGACAACAAGGTTGAGACAAGTCTGTCATTTAATTATGCATAAGATGTCTGATTAAAGGCACAAAGTCGCTTTGCTTTACCCTTTTTTGTGACATCAAGAAAACATTGAATACTAATTTTTGCGGTACATAACAGCAATAGGATAAAAAATTGCCCCTTTGCTAAGTGCAAGCAGCTTACTTGATTCGTGACCTTGAGACATACGGTACATGTAATTGATTTTTTTCCATTTTGATATGTTTTCCTATGACAAAGAAACATTGCCACGATGAGAAAACTGCTAACCTTATCTATATGAAAGTTACCGCCAATTAAGATTTCATCACAAAAGTTTGCATGAGAACTGTATGTTTCAACATAGTTCAGTGAGAATAAAAGTAAAACATACTTGTCTTACTAACCAAAAATAATGAAAATATTATCAAAAGTTGTAGCTTTGTTCGCTGTAAATGATATCAACTGAAACAAAGACGGGGTTTTGAAATAGTAAATCGTGTGTCTCTCTCATGAAATTATCGTTACTATCAGAAGGTTTTTGAATGTGAGCCTTTGAAAATAACATAAATACTTTAATAAAAACACGGAATCATTGCAATAAATTTTTGCATTGTAACATTTTTTCCAGATACTACAATGCATAAATCATTCTGTAAGAGCTCTCGGTAGATAAGTAGGAGATATTGGATATTGGATTAATGAATTATAAATTTATTGTTTTAATCCGCAGGGATACCTAGATTTCTTTTCACGTGCATTGCATACAGAATATGAATCAAAGGGTATCATAGTGCAGGTAATGTTGCCCTCTGTAGTTCACAAGTTTCATCTTTGTGATTGGCTATTTTTAGTCCACCAGCTTTGTTGCAGTTCCTCTGGAATTACCTTCAGTTGAAAAGGCTGAATAGATGTAACATTTGGCACTGCTTATTGGCACTTTTTTCTCTAGTGCTGGTAAATCTTCTCAGTTGTCTTCCAAAAATGTGATGGAATGCAAAGTATTAGTCTCGCCAAGGAACACATTGCATTAGTCATGTTCATGTTCTGCAACATAAATGTTAACAACAGAATCCTAGTCTGGACTTCAATTCAGCCATCAACGCTAACATTGTACAGTTACCCATGTTGTCTATGATGTTGATACGTTGAACAATATATATTTTGACATGATTTGGGGAGGTGGGGAACAAGAAACACAGCATGTAAGTGTAAAAAGATACAGATATTGAGCAGCGCCCTCAATATCTTCGATGTACAGAGATACGCTGAAACTGACGACATACCAATGAAATCACCTCACTCACACTTTTGTCATTTCCTCCTTACAGAGCGTTATGCCTTATTTTGTATCTACAAATATGACCCACAATGCCAATACATCACTGATTCTACCTTCAGCAAAAAATTACGTGAAGCAGAGTCTGGCCACATTGGGCATAGAGAATAGGACCCATGGATATTTCTCACACACAATACAGGTTTGTATGGAAAAATAACTGTCCAGTGAATGTCCAACTGAACCTCAAATGGCATTACTGAATCTATGGCTCTTGCATAGCTTGTGCTAACTTTGGGTATTCAGATTGCCTAAGTGATTTGCTCTCCTTTGAAATTTCAATCTAGTTGATCTATTGTGTCTGTATAGCCTCTGATGAAGGTCGTCCGTGTACGTCCGAAACGTTAGGAAGAATAAACATCTATTGTATAGTAGCAAATGGGTCTTGTCAACTATTTTTCACACCTCATATATCCATTATCTACAAGTACTCGCTGCAAATTTCACATATGGACTGTGATTGGACTGACCCACTTGTTATTCAATTATCTATTTGTTTTAACCTTTTGAGCGCTGTAATTTTTCCAACTAAAATTTCAGTGCAATATTTACCAATTTTTTATGAACTTTTCAGTAATTGTTTGATAATTTTTGACCGAAAGGAAATCACATTTCCTTGGCTACAATTCTTTATCAAAATTTTGGCAAAAATCTGAAAAAAATTGACTGAGATATATTCTGTAAAGGAGATGAAAATGCCTTTGGCGCTCAAAGGGTTAAGCTTTGTAACCGCAGATAAGCAACCTACCCCTTTCAAGGTATTATTCACGTTATATGGTGTCCAATACTAATGAAATTATTACTCAAGATGCGACATCTCCTGCAGTATGAAAAGTACCCCAGCAGGATATGCTGCATCACTGGTTAAAATAACTTCAGTATATCCCTCAAAATGCTGCGTGAGGCCAATGGATTCTATCAGAGTATCTTGCCCTCCGTTTTATCATTTCAAAGGACATTCTAAAAATCTCTGTACATTTTTGTTTGTTCATTCAACATAAAACACAAAGATAGGAACCAGAAATTCAAGTGTTGCCTAGACCTGCTGTCGCTGATACGCTCTTTTTCTTTGATCGACAGGGCCTGCCATTTGATGTTGTACCAACCACACTGGCTGTAAAGTTTATGTATCTTGTAATGAAATATGTACGCTCATACGACCAGAGCAGTAGAGATAAAGAGAAAACCACATGACCTTTTTCCACAATTTAAGTACAGTCAAAGTACAAATGTGTGAAGACTGTCAACTTCTAAATATTTTCAAGATGGATGCAACTCTCAGAAATCTATTCATACTCTGTCGTCTTGTGTGTGGTTAAATAGCATATTTATGCACAAACACGGTTGGAACTAATTTTGAATAATTGGATGGGAAGTAATGTTTAATTTGCAAATGTAAGCTCATCTGCCAAAGTTTCTAAGTTATACACTTGTTTTTATGAGTAATTGGTAATATTGCAACATTCAGCTATAAAACACCAAATACTTTTGAGAAATGTGAAAAATATAAAGATACAATTATCGCAAATTACTTTCAATCGTGTTTATATCAAGGTACAAAAGATGTAAACTTTGTTGGACCAATTTTCAAATGCACTGTTTCGCAATCAATATAATATTTTTAGGCTATGTGCAAACAACAGAACGTAGAATGTGAAATGATGTCGGCCATATTGGATCAACTGTGGCATTCACCAGAGCTGACAAACAGACTTTACTGCATACTTTAATGTGAAATTACAGGAATGTTTGTATTACTGGTTCGTTTATAATCAAGCAATGCAATGATTTTTAGGAAATATATTTATCTCTAGGAAATATATATCGTGTAATCTCACAGAGATAGTTGATTTCGTAAACACTGAAGAGTTTGCACAGTTTCTGATTACTTGATGGGGAAACTATGCGGGAAAACATTATGTTTTGGACGTTTGATAAATTAGTTTGCCGTCTGAGGCAAGGTATCTTTTTTTGAAAAATGATGAAAAATAAACGTAGTGTTTACGATATTACATATCAATAATAGATTTCTTCACCTATCAAGATTTGCATAGAAAAACAAGTATTTGTATTTGCATTGTATTTTAATCTAGGTTTTAATCTAGGTTTAATCCCGAATTGTATTAACGTTGCCTTATTAGAAAAAAGAACAATACCATGAAGACAATGTATACATGTACATACATTTATACACAATAATTTATCATCCGGTGATTTTTAGGCCCTCTCATCAATGGAGAACTGACATTTCTATGGTTGTTGATATCTGTTCCAAACTTTCTGTTAAATTATACGTACTAGAAAATTTATGTCAACAGTCAATGCTTAAGTTGGAGGGTATGGCCCGAGTGAATCCAACTCCGTTGGTTTGCATGTGGAAATCAAGCAAACTTCCTTTCGATGGTGTCATTATTTTTAACCTTCCGAAAAAGACTTGAAAATGAGAAGACATTATTAAAAGTTACACTGAAAAAGCGAAGTAATCATACTGAATTTCATGAGAAATGGTTATATTATTTCTTTATGAACAAGTTGCCATAACTCCACAGCGAAAAGATGCTGACCCAGCAGTTTTTTGTGGACATCTTCATTTGATAAGTATGTCCTCGTTTATCTTCATTGCTTGGCCAGCAACACATTTTTCTTCGTACAATCGAAAGGTAGGGGCTATGAAGGCAAAATCGACAAATATCGTGGTATCCTTTTGCGGTGGGTTCTCTGCGCACTCGGATTCAGTCCTGAAATGAACTTTTTTGGAATGTTGATAGAAGATCCTGTTTGAAATCATGCATGACATCCACGTGTACAGAGGATGATATGTGACTTTGTTTTTTCATATTGTGCACATAACCACTGTATATGAGGTGTATATTTACAAATATAAGCTAAGAAGGGACAACACCTGCATGGCAGTATGTAACATCCAGTCTGAATCACTACTCTGCGTATGTATCCCAATGACCTCTCGCTGGCTATTTCCCAATGGTAGAGTGTAAACTGTACTACATGGTTGAGAATCCGGGCATATAGAGCAAGCTGTTAGATTGAAAAGGTAGCATCAACAGAAACGTACAGAAGGGTGGAGGCTGCCTTGAACTAAAGTGGTTTATTCAACGGTAGCAAGAGGCCAAAGCAAAGTAAGCATAAATACAGGACATCGCGTTTGGAAACATTGATCGTCGGGGACTGGGCATCATCAAATGTCGGGAAATGATAATGCCTGAAGTTTCAACCTGCATGAGGAACGAAAAACCGGTAACTAGCAACTAAGTCGAAGTAAGAGAGATTTTCAGAGAAAAGAGAGGTGCACTTTTGATATGAAGTCACAGAGCTCTTCCACTGGGAGCATGTGGAGGTGATCGATAAGCAGAGCGACATCGATTGTTGGAATAAAATTACATTGAAAATTATTATACCTATAACAAGGGAAAAGCACTGTGCTATGGGGTGAGAACATCGCCAAAATTATCTTGAAATCTTTATTTAAACTTATCTCATCATTATTATTCCATTATTTGGTGATTTGGTCATTTTTACGTCATTATTTGGTCTTTATTATGCGATTATTTGGTGATTATTACGACATTACCTTGACATTATTACGAATTTATTATGTTAATTCGGTTCTTTTTCAATTATTCGGCATTGATGTCTTGATTTGGAACTTATTTCATCATTATTTTGCCATTATTAGGTGATTTGGTCATTTTTATGTCATTATTTGGTCTTTATTACAGGATTATTTGGTCATGATTACGACATTATCTTGATATTATCTTGACATTATTATGAATTTATTACGTTAATTCGGTTCTTCTGCCATTATTCGGCATTGATGTCT
>LD343452.1:142409-167320 GCA_001465055.1 Ptychodera flava | reverse complement strand
TCAATATACTGTTATGATATAATAGCAATAAATCACACCCAGCGACGGTATACCACTCGATTTTGACCATTTCACTTCATATATGCACTCGCTATCGCTCGTGCATACCGGTATATGTCGTGAACTGGTCAAAATACAACACCTGCATGGCAGTATGTAACATCCAGTTTGAATCACTACTCCGTGTATGTATCCCGATGTCCTCTCGCTGGCTACTTCCCAATGGTAGAGTGTAAACTGTACTACATGGTTGAGAATCCGGACATATAGAGCAAGCTGTTAGATTGAAAAGGTAGCATCAACAGAAACGTACAGAAGCGTAAAGGCTCCCTTGAACTAAAGTGTTTTAGTCAACGGTAGCAAGAGGCCAAAGCCAAGTAAGCACAAATACAGGACATTGCATTTGGAAACATCGATCGTCTGGGACTGGGCATCATCAAATGTCGGGAAATGATAATGCCTGAAGTTTCAAACTGCGTGAGGACACGAAAAACCGGTAACCAGCAACTAAGTCGAAGTAAGAGAGATTTTCAGAGAAAAGAGAGGTGCACTTTTGATATGAAGTTACAGAGCGCTTCCACTGGGAGCTTGTGGAGGTGATCGATAAGCAGAGCGACATTACATTGAAAATTATTATACCTATAACAAGGGAAAAGCATTGTGCAACAATTGTAGTGTAATTTCTGAAAATTTTTACCGAATACTCTGTTTATGTATCAAGATGCTCTCTCGTCGGCTATTTCCCGATGCGAGACTATGAACTATCATAAATTCTAGGGGCTTTCGTTGGCCTCAATTTCGAGGGCAAAGTGAGCGCTAGAAGGAAACTGCCATAACGATATCTCCACAGGATTGGGTGCATCTGCCGATAAAATATCCCCTATGAAATTTAAGCAGTATCTAAGACATCTATTCCAATAGCTTGTCAAAATATAGCTTGACTATTGTAACCAGCATTAGACACAGAGACACTCTGAAACTTAAGTGTAACATTGATGTTCAGGATGTCAAAAGACATTTACTTGCTCCACAACCTTTCGTAGAGTACCTACGCGATAAATTTAGTTTTGAAACGGCTGTGTATCCCGTATAAAGCAAAGTACACGGAAACACAGATGGAGTCGCATTTTAGCTCTCAAACACCATATCGGCTTACTAACCAAACATGCGCTTCAGGCCTTCCCCCGTTCAACATCTAGATTTCTCCACTGACCTGAGTAGCCGATAGCCCCCAGACCTCGCCGCATAATAACCATGGTAAAGTGAGCCCTGAAATTTCCCAACTGCCTGTGGTTCACCGCACCTTGAGGTCTCAAGGCGAGACGACAATTAATGAGCCCACAAAGGTCGCAAAATCAGTCGATCTTTAACCATCGCCCTCACACTAGACCTGCGCGCACTCATATAAAATGAGTTACTGGGAGCCGGCAGTTCAAGGTTTCTACCTTACTATTACCATGGCATTTGACGCGGGTAGTTCCCTCGATCGTCTGCGTCCAGCTTTTACAATTGTGGGTTTTATAAGTGTCATTTACGTGGCACTGAGAGTTACTTGGTGGGTCTTTCGCTGTCTGAGGGCTTACGTTTTGAGTCCGATATTTCAGCTTCATGCAGATGTGACAAAACTCGGCAAGTGGGCAGGTGAGTTTTGCAGCATTGACACGCCCAACACTATGGGAGAAAATCTTCCCGTCGGCAAAAAAGTATTTGACCGATCATGATTTTCTCACAGTACGGAGACTACTCTTTACAAAAGGATTCTGCGCTCTTTAATGTAAATTTGCACATCTCGAAAAGATGTGCTTTCTTCACATATTTCAAAAATATTTTCGAAATGGTTATATCTTCTGTTAAAAATACATAATAGTATCTTGTCGCGTACATAAAGTGTGTATTTCAACCGCATGAATCAATGAACCTTTTATTACGTCAAGGTCATCAAGTCCTAGGGGTCAAAAATTAGCATTTTCAAAATGATATTTACACATCAAGTACAAAGTTTTCCGAGGAGGAGACTGTTACATAAAATAGAAATTCCAGCGCCAAGAACCATATAGTCTCCAGAGACTCTCTTCCACTCCGTCCAGAGTGCCTGACTGGTATAGTCGTTGAGGTGATGGTTAACGTCAATCAATCAATCAATCAATCAATCGATCGATCAGTGAAATTGATTTCTGTAGCGCCCAACTCCAAAACGCAGTAGTGATCAATATTGTCACTTTAGATTTTTTTAAAATTTAGTTAGTGTTTGTACATGTAGACTTGGAGTCTCGGGACAGTCTAGTTATCGTCGGCTTTGACGTTTTGTGCATGCTCGATCTCCAGCCTCATTTTGAGCGATCTCTTCAGTGTCGCACGTTTCCCTTATGAGGCTGTGAAAATAGCCTATAATCTCCGACCTAGAGACGAACTATCCGCCCATACCTGTTCCGGCTGTGGTAAACAGGATTATACATAGTCTCCAGAGAACTCTCTCCCGTTCCGTTCAGAGTTCCTTACTGTTATAGTGGTTAAGGTGATGGTGGACGTCCAACAATCAACCAATCAATCAATCGATCGATCGATGAAATGATTTCTGTAGCGCCCAACTCGTAGATACAGTAGTGATCAATATGCTCTCCTAAACAGAAAAGCTTGGATCAAGAGTTGGTGACTGGCGCACTTCTAATGGGACATTGTTCCAGGTGAAGGGGCAGTGCGTGACAAAGCACGGTTGTCATAGGTTTTGCTGCTACTTCGTTGTACGTGAAGCAGAATTATTTCATTAGATCGAAGGCCCCTGGGTGAATCTTTTAGATGGATCAGGTACGATACGTAGGCAGGAGTATCGTTGTTAAGAGCTTTATAGGTGATGATGAGGATCTTATACTCGACTGGTAAACCATGTAATTCCTTGAGAATGACAGTGATGAAGTATTACTTTCGGGTGCGAGACACAAAGGCATATTGCAGCATATGCGCTGACTTGACCGGGCATTGTACTTTGAACTTAATGGAAGGAACCTTGATTTTGATAACAAATTGGGTCAAGTCCGCCGACGCGATTAGATCACTGCAATGTAATGATTCCCATTGGTAACACGTAGCCTTGGACCGGTCCAGTGTTCACCTGACGTGATAAAAATACGGTGAACAAACTGCTTGGGGTCATGCCGCCCATGCAATACTGACGTGGCGAAGATTGTACATCATCAGGTCACAGTCAATATTTTTCAAAGTCACTTATTGTTAGGTACAAGGCCACGGCGGACGGCCCCTGACTGGGTCACAGGCAGCAATCACCGTGTACCTAACCAAGCGTCTGCGAGCTACACAAAGTTGCAATGGTGATTGTCTGTGAACTGTACGCAACCAATGGGTATAGTATTAAAGCAGTAGGTTTAACTTTGAACGAAAACTACAATTACAGCTGACCGGCGGCCAGCACCTGTAGGATTAAACTACATCAGTGCTTCTACCGGCTGTATTTAGTTATAGTCTTGTCATTAACATATACAGTTTCACCTCTCTTCAGCTGTGACAGGCTGTACAGCAGGCATTGGTAAAGCTTACGCCGAAGAGTTGGCCAAGAAAGGACTCAATTTTGTGTTGTTGAGTCGATCCCGAGAAAAACTTGAGAGAGTTGCTAGGGAGATTGGTGAGTGTCTGAAAAATGTACCAATTTTGTTGTCCTTGTTAAGTTACAAGTATTTGACCGAAAATCCCAATGTTCTACTGAATATTTACAATCCAATAAAGGATATTGTCACCCTGGTTCGAAGTAGAAATATTAAAGGTTTCAGTTCATAGTTGGCGCAGGCAGCTTTGAACTATTTTCTTTTATAATATCAAAAAGCTAGGATAACCGTTAAGAAATCACAAATTTTGTACAAAAATTACCATTCATCTGTTAAAATTTGAAATTTAATTTACCGTTACATCCCACATTAAAACTGTAAATGTTTCGTTCACAAAAAGGACAAGATAGCGTGCAATTTATTTTTTTTCACAAGTTTTAAATGAATTTACAAAAGCAGCTAACTAAAAAGGAAGTGTTAAGTTTTGAGTGCCAGATTCTGTAAATTGACGTTTGGACATATTCTTCGTTCCCCCTCTCACCATAATGGTTTGGTGATTGTGGATCTGTTTACCGTTAAATAGACATGAACATGTCAAGAGAGATTGTACATCAGGTACTGATTTTGGTTTTCGAAATCTTTACATATAAAGTTTAGCGCGTGAATCTAATTAAGAGTTTGTGGTACATAACCTTACGCAGGTAGAGCCGTGTAATAATTGCATCAGAATGTACTAAGGAAGCTCTTATAGGAATAAGCGAACAGAACAACCGCCACCAATTTAAAAAAAAATCATTTGCTGCTTCTGCAGAAAAATATGCAATCACAATACTGGAAAATGAAACGAAGAGAAATTTGGGAAAATAGTATGCCTGTTCAGTCAACTCCTGACATTGTGTGTCGAACCATGGAAGGTAAAACAATTTTGACCACTACATGTCAAGATATAACCGGGTAATACAATCAGCTGTGACAGTGTACTACAAACGAACTGTACAATTTCTCTTTAAAGAGGGATGAAGTCGAAATGTCCTACACTTTAATATTAAATGATAGGTCAAAGGTCCTCCTGCAGTCAAACACAGGGGATGAAAGCCTATATTTTATCATAAATTCTTTATTGAAAAGTCTATGTTAACCTAAATAGGAATTGGTAGAGCTTATGCCGATAGGCTAGCCAACAAATGACTTAATATAGTATTGTTTAGTCCATCTCAAGAAAACCTGGAGAGACTTGCGAAGGAAATTAGTAAGTGTCTCAAAAGTCCCAGCTTTGCCATCCTTGTTAGCCTATAGGTAAATAATAACAAATAAGTACAAAGCATTTAAGGCATCATTGAAATGGAAAGTATTGAGATTTTTTACTATATTTCGCTATCGAAAACTTTACCCTGTTCATTCAAACATCCCAAGGTGATCGCATTGGTTACCATTGAATTTGAGACGGCCAAACAATGATGGACAAGGGGTAGTGATGAATTTTCCTTTCACATACAATCTTGGGTCATCATCCATAGTTTCAGAAGTTAAAAGGACAAATTCACCAACAAATTACCATTATTTCGTGTTCATAATGGTTGTTACATAATTGGTTAAGACGACATTTTCGATTTTTGACAAATAAAGGTTGCAAAAACTTAGTTTTGCATGGTAAAAAATCGATGAAACCTTGATTTATTTTGCTAAGTAATGATAGACAAACACTGAAATAATTTTAAAAGGAAAAATAGTAAACAACAACTTCATAAATGCACTTAGTTTGTGTTACGAACTGATTATTGCTTCTGTGTCTTTAAGGTGCGCAATTTCTTATAATATCTATTTGTCCTCTCAATACCTGTTTGGTTTTGAGTTCCGAAATGCAGATAAAGAAAGACAACAATTTGATAGTTTTCGATCATGTTTAAAACACAGATAATCTGACATATTTTTCGATATTTTGTTTTTTCTTAACAGAAACAACAAGCAAAGTTCAAACCAAGATCATCGTAGTGGACTTCACTGATGGACCTGGAGTCTACGAGAACATTGAACGAGAATTAGCAGACTTGGAGATTGGTGTTTTAGTCAACAATGTTGGCATGGCAAAACCTTGGTTGGATTGTTTCCTCAAAACACCAAACCTTACCAAGGTTTGGGAATTTTCACTAAACATCTTGCCCCGTGGCTCTGTGAAAGAGAAGTGAGCTGTAAAAAAGTGATTAAGACTGTCTCATGTCTGTTTGAGCAAAATGAACTAGGGAGTTTGTACGAAATGACGTTATCCCTTTCTCTGGCATAGTTTAATTCAAAGCCATCGTTATAAATGATGAGAGTGGATCTTTTTACGGTGAATTTGAGTGAACAAGTTAAATCCCCGGTTAATTATTCTACATAAATCTTTTCGAAGATATGTTACACGTACACTTTGTTATGATTTCTGCTTTCTTGAATTTCCCGTTCTCCATTCAGCTATCCCAAAGTAGACTTATTTTCATAGACACAATCTGAATGTTGTGAAGAACAGCACACTAATAACAGTGTACCCCCAACCTGTTTTGATGTGTCTCTATCACAGTACATCACCAACATCATAAATGTGAACGTCTTGGCAGCCACTCACATGACAAGAATCTTACTTCCGGCTATGGTTCAAAGGTTAGTAATTATTTGGAGTCAACATTTCTTCACGTTACAGGAGTGGTTCTTCAAGGAGTAACCACGTATGTGATGTTAGTAAATATACTTAAAAACATTGTGATGTATCTGCAATTCTAATAATGCCCGTGTTGTTGAATCTATTGCGGAAAATAAATGCTTAATCTGCACAATGAAATTAATGACATTGGCATATTTGGCCATTTTACTCGCTAAGTATGATGGGTAAAAAACCTGATGATGACGAAACCGTTTCATATGTTAGCATGTCGGCTATTGGGAACATAAGTGTCTCAACACATGTAAGTGGCATGAACAATGTCGAGCCAGACTGAAGAGGACAGTTTCAAAATTTCATGCGATACAATGTTTGTTTAGGTTGATAGCTTCAAGATGAAATTTTCCGCAAGGGCATTTAAGAAAATGGGTTGTGAAAAGAAAGGAGTTAAGCAATTGGAGTATTATTGCCTGTAAATGGATTATAAAAGTTTCAGTCTTGTACCAGATTTGGTAGAAATTTTTATGTTGTTGTAAATTTTAGAGACAATCAGCAGGAAGCGGGATGGCCGCAATCGTCATAATTGCAAAGAGTTTTGATGACTGTACATAGTCACAGTCTGGCATTCAACGTCCACATACACTAACAAGATGTGAATCATTTTAGTTAGCTTGGAAAGGGCAGTCTGGAGATTTCCCTATTGGGAATGGGAAGGGAGCACAACTTGCTGACAGGTAGAGGCACTTTGTATTCCGTACTGGGATGGCCAATGAAAACAGCTTCCAATTCTTCCTGTAGAATTGATCTGCATACCGTAGGGTGACAGATCTAACCACTAACTGTCATGTCCAACCATAGACCCAACAAAAACGGTCCCCTATGTGTTTAATTACATGCTTGCATGTGAATTCCAGTTGCCATCCTGTAAGAAATGAGGTGTGCGAATGTGCAGCATCAATTAATCTTTCCAGCTAAATAAAGAATAAAATCCCAAGATTCTGTTTTCTCATTATGTCTTGATATTTTTTCTTTTAGGAAAAAAGGGGCAATTATCAACATATCGGCTGCTTCCGGCAAAGTTCCTACACCTCTGATATCTGTGTACTCTTCAACAAAGGTATAACATGAATTTATTCTCAAATAAGAATCACATAAATATAAAAAGTGCAATCAACCTTCTTTGTTAACAAAACCAAATAATTTCTTGTCATACATTCATAATCATTCCAATATGTCTGGTGTTCAACTCGTCAATACAGTCTATATGTATGTAATATCTCATGCCACTATCTCCCCGCAATGTCAGTTTCAACTAATACCCATTTGTTGTAAACAATAATTGGAGATTATACCCTAATATTTTTCTTCGTTAAGTGAAAGAACATACGATTGTCGTAATAACCGTGTCACAAGGAGTCGAACACAAGCGGTGACACGGTCATTATGTCACCAGTATTTTCCGAGTCGAACGAAGAAATATATTAGGGAATGAAATACTTATCACATGCAAAAGCCAAGAATTCATCATTTTTTGCAAAATAAAAGGTGTTTTCCACAACAATCCGCGTTAAAACTTCTGAACTACTTTTGGAATAATATCAATACGCAGTGAGCGAGTTTCTAGTCGTCTGTGGCGTGAGCCAGGAATACAGTGTTTACGTTTGTGTTCGGAACAAATGCCAGATGACATCACACATATGTGCCTTCCGCGAAGTTATACACGATTTCAAAAATAGCGCAGACCTTGAATTTAACTCGAACAAAGTGACGTTATTTTTCGAGACGAAAATCGACTGAATCTGAACAGGGCGAACACTGTGTACCGTCGCGTCGCACCGCACCACGTCAGTAAATGTACTCTGAGCCAGTGTGCGTTCAGGCGGTGGTGGGGTCTATACTGATACTAGCCCCATATTCAAACTAAAACAGGACTCAAAATTTGCTAAGTGGACGTATTTTGTCAGACTCTAAAAATTATGGTTGATTTTTACAAATTTTCACGTCAGACCAATTTTGATCACCATCTTGTTTGTTTACATTGACGAGCACCTTTAAGATCGACGCAAAAGTTCCGACGCACCAAAATTGATGACATAGACGCGGGTTGTCGAGACGTAAACGACCAGAGCATGAATACCCGTATTTCTGTTCAGAGACTACAAAATTTGTTTGTGCATTTGATAACGTTGCATATTGCACACAAAACATTGTTTGCAAAGGCTAATAATTCATATATTCAACACACTTCAGGGAGAAGAACTGACAGTACTATTTTAGGACGAAACTAGTGTAAATATTGTCCAAAGTTGCATCTCCTCTCACTCTTAATCCCAGTTCAAATAAGAGAGACTTGCATGGCAGTGACGAATCTTTCATGATCAAAAATATGCCATCATGGATTTAATGGTAAATCTCCACAAATCCTAAAAAACAAACCAGAATTTTTTGGAATGTGATGATTTTTGCAAAGAATGGAGTACATACATAATCATATTGCGGTTTTTGTTGGAAAGGCAGGTTGGCAGGAGAGGTATAATGTGGGATAGTAGTGAATGCAGGAGTTATTCATTTACTCCTTTTTTGTTTCAATTACACAGGCATATCTGGATTTCTTTTCACGTGCACTGCATGCGGAATATGAATCGATGGGAATCATAGTCCAGGTAATGTTGATCCTTTCATGTTTGCAAAATGTTGTCTCTGTGATTGACTATTAGACCTCAATAGTTTGCCAATTGTCATTTTCGTGGGTGTGCCCTTCAACTGCGCCTGATAATCGCTACTTTTGTTCTGCGAAGCAAGTATGTTATTGTTTGCCGTCTTCTTCCAAAGAATATAGAAATACAAATTGTAAGGCTAACACCGAAACATTCCATCATGTAAATATGCGACATAATCGTTGACAAAATGTATTCTATTCTGGAATCAATTCAGCCATCGACAGTAAAATTTTACACTGCACACCATCGTTCGTGTCGTCTACTGGTATGTCTGAGTTGTTGATACGTTGAATGCAGTGTACTTTGCCATGATTTTGAAAGTGGAACGAGAAACAAGACATCTTCAAAAACGTTAAAAGATTACAGATTCTAGGCTGTATGGCACTTTTTGCAAGATAAGTTTATTTGAACATTGATAACATATCAAGTCAAATCAACACAACTGTGAATATGTAAAGTAAACAAATATAAAGTAAAAGCTGATAGTCTTAAAATGAAAATGTGGCCATTCACCTGAAAATGAGAGAAAGAAATATCAATAATCATACCTTTACGGTACTGGTCTGAAAACTGACAGAACAGCGCCCTCAGAGTCTTACGTGCATGATGTACCTGATTTCAGTATTGAAATCGGCATGATCTATGATAGATGGCTGGCAATTAACTCAAACTTTTATTCTACTTTTTATCCTTGCAGTGCGTCATGCCCTATTTTGTATCTACAAATATGATCTATAATCCTGACACGGCATTCTTTGTCCCCACTGCAAAGAATTGTGTGAGACAGACCCTGGCAACGTTGGGTGTTGAGAACAGAACTCATGGATATTTTACACACACATTAGAGGTTTGTATAGTAACATGTATCTTTAGTAAGTGTTCAACAATACCTCAAGCAGTTGTCCTTAACTCCTGGTTATCCTGGCCCAAAACAGCCATATGACAACAACGGCCAGAACATTTTAAGAGTCCCACTCCCTATCCTTAAGTATGTAGTGTCTGCATCAACACAAAGCAGTGAGAAAAAATTATCTTCAGGTTTAACATGAATTTCGCTGTATTCATTGCCTGTAGCTGGCATTTTCTGTACCAGAGCATGTTTATGTCATGCAATCAAAACAATCATGGAAAGCAACATGACAGTAGTGTCAGAGAGTGTGAATTGAAGTCTTTGTGTATGAGTGATACTTAATGAATTCATGACTAGGGCAATGACTAGGCTGCATCATGGTTAAAGTCATGCAAGACCAATCAATTACACCTATTTAAAATAGTAGTAAAGAGGCGTTAGGGCCCTTGAAAAGATTCAAAGTGAATGTACAGAAATCACGACAGGCAGAAAGCTTGGGGTGCCAGGAAACGGTCAAAAGTTTGAAAACAGAATTCTGTAAAGCACGTTTTAGTGTACGCGATAGTCTATCATTCCCGGGCACAGATGTGTAATTGCCAATATTACGGGGTTTTTAATTTCGTAAAATTTGTCCTTTTCAAAATGGCATTCGGAAAAAAATAACTTCATGTTATTAATTCAACACACGAGAAACATGCAGAGAGGAACCAGAAACAGACCTGTGGCAACTGACACTCTGTTATCTTTTATTGACAGGGCCTGCCCTTTGATGTCGTACCAACCACACTAGCAATTCAGCTAATGTATTCTCTGATGAAATGGGCACGCTCAGAAGGCGAAAGAATGATGGCTAATAAATATAAATCCAAAATGATGTAACCGAAATTATATCTGACAACAAGACCATTTTAACTCACAGTTGTCGATTCGGTTTCAGTTGTACGTGGTATCACTTTCTTTCAAAAAATATTCTAAGCAAACCTAGCGCTATCCTTTAATAGTTGCACTTTAATCTTTTCCGTCGATGAGCTGTTCAAGTTCCTACGCTGTTAGAATGTTGGAAAATGTCTGAAAATCTGTTTTAAAGAATGTGTCGTCACCTATCCCGGACGCACATCACGTTCTAGTCACCCGCCGTTGTTGCAAAGCTGCAGACGACACTACGGTCACGTGACCGGGCACTTTTCCAAATTGGTCAGAACTATTTCCCTAGGGAAATAGCTTTTCAAGAAATACCCTCTGACGTCACTTTTGTCGATCCGCTGGGGACTTGACGTATCTATTTTCTCGTCATATGACGTATTCTGGCCAATCGCGACACGGAATGAGCATGTGGTGTGTTATAAAATAATCTACTGTATACCTGTACTTTGTTCAATTACGCTGTTTTATATTTGTTGTGTGGCAACAAGTCGGTACCAGAGGTAATTCCCTTTGACGTTAAATTGGCTCTCATCATGTGGTGACTAAAAAAGGCGTACACTTGTTACATTCTATCCACTACACTTGCTACGTTTCGCCCAGTGACCAATAAGTCAACAACTTATAAGCAAAACCATAAAATGATAATGATATTGAAGAGATGCAGCGTGAGAGCGATTGTTCACGCACGATATCCACATGTACATGGGTGATGAGTTTACATATGATGAGTACATATGATCACTTTACATTAAACTGTGTGCAAATAACCGTTGTATGTCAGAGGTATGTTTGCTGATAAAGGCGAGGAAGGGACAACACATGGCACAATGTCACATCCATGTATGAGAATAAACGGTATAATCTATGGAGACTTTGAACCACTAGTCTGTGTCTTTATCCCGATGACCTTGTCCCGAATACTCAACGGTCAACTTCGGAACGGAGATAAGGCTTGAATATCATCTGCTGAGCACAAAAACGTATCGACAACGTCGCCACAAAAGCCGTTCAGCACACACTAGATGACGGAGTCTGACCGGATGCAGCGAGTTGCGCACGTCATCGGACTAAAACATAGTCAGTGGTGATATCCATGATTATCGTATCAAAGTGGAAGCATCAAAGACTCCGAGCACCGTAACAACTTTTGAATTCTCGATGAACACTAATTGTGATCTAGTAACGGAAAATATCTTGAAAACGATTCATAGGACGCTATCTTAAGGATTTGAATCTTTATGCTGTAGAGACGATTTTACATGACTTATTTTTCATTTGGTGATCCACTTGTGGAGGGACCGTAGTAATTTAGTAGCAGATGTTACAGAGCTAGAATGCGACTTCAACTGTGTTTTCATGTACTTTGCTTCATATGGGATACACAACCATTTCAAAACTTCTAGCACAGGTACTCTACTGAAGGCTGTAGAATAAAGATAATCCCTTTGGACATTGTGTACTCCAATATGACATTTTAGTTTCAGATTGTCTCTTGCCACGCGGGTGGCAATAGACAAGTTGGCTTTTGATAAACCTATGGAAATATAGATGCCTCGGATATTACCAAGCTAACATTTCGCAGGAGAGATATTTTATTGACAGATGCACGTCAATTGTCCCATGTCTGTGGGCACTTAAGTGCACTTACCAAACATGCGCTTGAGGCCAACTCGCCATTCAAAATCTAGGTGTCCTCACCGGTCTTGAATCGTCGATAGCCTCTCAGACCTCGTCACATGATAAAGTGGGCCATAAAGTTCACGTAGTCAGTCGATTTTAAACATCGCCCTCACACTTGACCTGCGCCCACTCATGTAAAATGAGGAACTGGTGCATCCAGGGCCCGCAGTTCAAGGTTTCTATCACCACACTATTACTATGGCGTTCGACGAAGGCAGTTCTTTCGATCGTCTACAGCAAGCCTTTACAGTCGTAGGTTTTTTAAGTGTCACGTACGTGGCGCTGAGAGTTACTTGGTGGGTATTTCGCTGTCTCAGGGCTTACGTTTTGAGTCCGATATTTCAGCTACATACAAATGTGACGAAACTTGGCAAGTGGGCAGGTGAGTTACAGTAGTGACACCATTGCTCTTGAAAATGTCCACCATTTGCTTTCTTCGCTTATTTCAAAAATATTTCCGAAATGGTTATATCTTGGAAAAGAAATAATGTTCGCCTACATGAAGCCGCATGGATCAACTACATTTGTACCCTCTTTAAAGTAAAGGTCGACATATCCAAGAGGTCAAAACTTAGCCTTTTCAAACTAACAATTACACATCAAGGACGAAGTGTTCTGATAGGAGATTCCTACATAAAAACAGAAATTCAAGCGACAAAAAATGTGTACATCAAAATAATTCCCGCTTTAATCTTTGGTTCCATTTCCTCCTCAACAGAAACAACAAGCAAAGTTCAAACCAAGATCATCGTCGGGACTTCACTGATGGACCTGGAGTCTATGAGAACATTGAACGAGAATTAGCAGGCTTGGAGATTGGTGTTTTGGTCAACAATGTTGGCACGGCATCAACCGCATTGGATGGTTTCCTAAAAATACCAAACCTTAACAAGGTTTGTGGGCTGTTAAGAACTTTCTGCCTCTGGTTTGTGGCTTTGTGAAAGAGTGCTGCCAGCTGTAACTCGTGATCACTCTTATAAATATTTTCAGTATTCCACAGAGCTAATTATGTGAACATATCTGTTTTACCACAGAGCAATATTTGAGCCCTTTAAATTATTCCACAATCATAATATAGGCTAAATAATTGTACAAACAGGTGTTTATTGAACACATAGTCAGTGACAGTGACTCATAAGACACTCAAAAAATAAAAACATTACAAACTTCTATTCTAATCTTTGTTTTCTAGGTGGTGCATTGCATTTAACGTGATTTCAATGCAGTTTAAAATTTAACAATTCAAAAGTGAATGTGAATAACAGAAAATAAAAACTGTTAAAATGACTGGAAAGTCGCTCCTTGTTTGCTTGAAACCAGAAAAGATTTTCATCCACTTCTGCCCTAATAGACTGAATGCACAATGTGTGAATGCATTTTTGAATTAATCGTCTTCACGAAAATATCTCTGTATGGATTTATTTTCATAAAATTAATATCTAAGTATTGTTGCAAAAAGCATAATGTTAATGTGTCTCACAACCGATTTGATGCATCTCTATCACAGTACACCACCAACATCATAAATGTGAATGTCTTGGCAGCCACTCACATGACAAGAATTGTACTCCCTGCCATGGTTCAAAGGTGAGTAACTATTTTGACTCAAATCATCTTCAAGTTAAATTCTGGAATTGTACTGTATTACACTCTCTGTCAGCGTGTGTTGTGCAACCAAGATTGAATTGCATTGCATGGCATTGTATTGCATTGAATTGAATTGAACAAAGATGTAATTTGTAAAAAAGGCGTTTCTTAATGAGCCAGCAATTTTCCTTAGGTCAGTGGGCAGGAAACTTTCAGTATTTTACGACAAGTGGTCAACTTGCAAAAACGCCCAATAAGCATAAGCTTACATCAGGATCTGGTAAGAATTTGGTCGTTTCTAGGCAAATTTTGGGCCTTAAGGTATGCGCCGCAAAAGTGAAGAACTTTGAAGAACATTGTATCCATTGCTTCAATAAAGTTTTTGTGCGATATATGCCAGTAAGCGTGACTGCTTCTGAATTCTACAACGTGTGGAGGGGTGACAGTCACAAAAATTGTAACAACTACAAGCTCGGTTATTGAACCACTCTTTTTTTGAGAGTGGGGGATTTGGCCGAGCAGTTCTGTCTGTTGCTTCTTCGCTTACTGGATGCCGTATGTTGTGAGTTCAAACCCGATTCAAACACCTTACAGTATAATTCATGTGAAATATTTAATATGCTGCGTCAGTTCATCTGTCCGGAGGAATAAAATAAAGGATAATTTCCAACCAAGACTGTTTTCTCGCATTTTGTCTTCCAGGCAAAAAGGAGCGATAATGAACATATCATCTGGAGCTGGTAAAATTCCTACCCCTCTGACGCCAGTATACTCCTCAACAAAGGTACAGGATTAATTGTCTCTATAATAGGTATAGAATGAATTTTGAATAGTGCTTAGATTTAGAATGAAATTTAAATAGTGTTTAGAAGAAGAAGAACGCATTAGTCTTCATGTACTGCTTTCGAAAAAATTAAGACGTATTAATAATTAATTAGGCTTAAGATATCACATCTATAATCAATCTGAACTCGATCAGTATTTGTTGCATGGAATTCTTCGTTTAAAAAAGCTAAATACTTGTCTAATTGATGTTACTTTTGATGTATCTTGCAGTCTTTTTATAAATCTGTTTGTGAATAACGGTTTCTTTTTCTACCCCCCCCCAACTTTCATGTAAAAATGGCGAGTGTTCAATTCATCAATTCGTCCTATATGCGTGTCGTGTCCAAAGTTACTGTCAGACAAGGTAAATTCTTGTCCAGACCAGAATTCATTTGTCAACAATTACATCGAATACTATACACAAAGCTTTCTGCTTTCAGGCAAGCTTATGGGTTTCTTTGCAACATATTTCAGGGAGAAGAATAATAGATGAATTGTTTACCTAAGAATTATCGCAAAAGTTACCACATTTTTCACTCTAACAAATTCGTTTTTTTCCAATTCCACAGGGATACTTGGATTTCTTTTCACTTGCATTGCATACCAAATATGAATCCAAGGGTATCATAGTGCAGGTAATGTTGTCTTTTTAGGCCACAAGGTTAAGTACTATTTTTTGATCCGCTCTCTAGAAGCAATCACTTTTGTGATTTGTGATTTCGAGGCGTAAATCATTTTTGTGCACGGCTACTGAGAAGCTATCGTTTTTGTGATTGGCTATATGCAAGCAATAATTGTTGTGATTGGCAATTCAGAAACGTAAATCATTTTTGTGATTGGCTATTTAGACTCCAATAATTACCCAAATAATCAATGTCACGCGCGTGCTTCAGAAAACTTCACTTGATATAATGGAATTGCTATAACGTTTTGTTTATGTTTAGCAATGTTTTTGTTCTTCGAAAGGATTTTTACATTTTCTATATTCCTTCAAACGTGTGTTGATATACAGATATTTGCCATGCCGATGCATCAATGTGTTCACTTTGTAATATTATTATTGACAACTGAGTTCCAATTTTGACATAAATTTAGCGATGAATCGCTACATTGCTGACGACATAGAAATCGATATTCGAAAGCTTAACACAAGACATGTCGCCACGATTTTGTGAGTACCGCTAGAACAAGATAGATAACATGTATACAACTACAAAAAGGTCCAGATACAAGGCCGCAGCGGGCACTATATGCATTTTAGCAATTCACTTGTGTTATCTTTCGAGGGCACAAGCAATGCTACTTTGAACATGCCAACACTCACAGCGCCGCCAGTGTCTTAAATGGATGAAATTGCCACAAATACCATTTGTACACTTGGTAACCACTTCACTCAAACTTTTACTTTATTTTTTGACTTTTACTTTACGTCTTTACAGAGCGTCCTGCCTTATTTTGTGTCAACAAACCTGACACACAATCTTGATACATCATTCTTTGTACCTTCGGCAAACAACTATGTGAAACAGACCCTGACAACGTTGGGCATTGAGAACAGAACTCATGGATATTTCACACATATGTTACAGGTTTGTATGGAAATTCAGATGTCGAGAAAATGTTCAGCAAAATCTTACTCGTTGTTTAAATCTATTCGGTGTAACTTGTGAATAAAGCGTTGGTGTAGGAATTTCTCAGAAATGGTTTGAGTTTTTTTTTTCAAATATACTGAGAAACTTTTTCAGTGTTTTACAAAATGAACGGATCAGCGAACAATGGCATTGTACGCAGTCGCAGGTTTCTCAGTAAATATAGCCGTATAGCCGCATACACATGGCATCAGACACTGCTTTTTGCAACGAGGACAAATTTTATCAGAGTTGCATGCGTGGTTGTTGTTGCAGCTTGTATAGTGTGAGCCATTAATATGTCTTTAATTGTCATTAGCAGTCACCACGTAAGTTGTATTTTGGCCTTTCTTGAAGTCGTATTTGCTTTTAAAAAAGAATCTAAACTTGCAGATGAACATTTACACTTGAATATTTATATGGTTACAGTGACATCACTTGATAGTCACGTTCATCACTCAGATCCTCGAGACGTGATGACACACTCGTTAATTAAAATGTAACGTACGTTAACAGAAGGTGCAACATGTCACCTGAAAAACTTCTGTGAAAGATGAATGAATATCTTTTTGCAGATTCTTGGGCTTCAAAGTCTCCACTTCTCTTGTAACTCCTCACTCGCACTTCCTACTGTTTATCCTGCACGAAGGCTTCTAACCATCACAAGTCCATTACCATTCGATCATTTTCCTTGCCATATGTACATATACATTTTAATTAGTCTGTACTGGTTTCCATAGTTATTGTACGGATAAAGTTCTCAGTCATGTGAAACACCTATCAGATGGAGATCACACAGGGATGGGAAATATTGAAGTGCTTACCTCTGCACAGATATATGTCTAAAAATGTGTGCCCTTTATGATTTTATGTTGAGTTTGGCCTATCGAACAATTTGTACAAAATTGGCGTAGTTTGATCACTACTTTGTGATAGTGACATGCTTTCACTAACGTTCCCTTATCTTTGATTGACATGGACTACCCTTTGATGTCATATCGACCACGCTGGCTGTTAAGGTTATGTATTTCATGATGAAGACGATGCGACCAGTGTTCCAGAAACTTAGAGCTAGAGAGAAAACTTTGTAACAGAAGGTCATATGATTATGAGAGAGAGAGAGAGAGAGAGAGAGAGAGAGAGAGAGAGAGAGAGAGACTCATCCAGTTCGTCATGTGGTCATGTGGTTGCCCCATCAGCAACTCAAAGTTTGCCTCTCCATTTTACAATCCAGCTACACAGATAGCAAAGGTGACGAATATGGAAGACCGTATACACCAGACAAAAAAGTGGCCACGAAAATGACAATTATCATCGCGGGGAGTTCAAGTTTGCTTTTGTGGCGTTAACGAAAGTGAGCATTAAAGACCAATCTAGCAATATTGTCGAACAGTTGTCGAGCTCCAGATAATCCAAGTTTCTGAACTGCTCCCTGGCTCAGAAGCTATTCAGAAATGCGAGAAAGGCTTTGCATGAAGCCCGAATATCGTCAATGAAAATATCTGCCTCGCAGAATTATTCTAAACAAATGAGTTTTTATTGTTTTAAGAAAGGTTTCACTACTATAAAGGTGATGGCTAGAAAAATTAAAGAGGAATTTCAGGTTTGTCAAAATTCGGCTTCTAGAATTTGAACCATGGTGCCTTACGAATTACCCATAAATGTAAGCAGGATTTTCAAATGATTCTGCCAGTCCAGTTCATCAGGGATAAATAGACACATTCTCATTGATGGGAAAATCATCCACATTACACCACAATGGTTTCCAATGTGCCGCCGACCTCCTCGAACAATATAGTTATCTGCCCCATGGCAAAAATTTCGCCACTGATACGTAATCGATTAATTAAAACTGCGTCATTGCATCTTCAATATTTAAACTAGGATCCGCGAGTACTCCGGCAATATTATAGTTGTAAAAAATTAGACAAATTCTGTGATACTTCTCAGTCAAGTTTTATAATTCCCATCTAAGGTCACTTGTTGTGTGACACAACCCTCTTGATGTACTTTTTGTAGACACTTATACCCATGTTCTTGATAATTATCCCATACTAATAGCAATTCTTTATGCAAACGAAATGAATGATTGGAAATCATCATCTGCTGAGTATTTGCTGCAGTTGTACACACAACTACCATCTAGACTATCAAATTTCTGTGGAGGAAGATAGACTAGAAAGCAAGCTGAAAACGTATGAAAGTACTACCAACAATAACTGACAGTTGAGAAGTATACCGTTAGACATCATAACAAGCTATGTAGTCTGTCATTACTTTTGATAATAAAACCTTGACACAAAATAAGTGCTATCGAAGTCACTTCTTATCACAAGCCCACTTTTGTCCCGCGATTAAAAAACAGTCAAAGTCCATGTATAATAGAGCAATTTGTGGAGTTGTTGACGTCAAAGTAGAGGAAAATATAGAGATACAGTAGATAAAACACAGATTATTCTTTGGGTCAGAAGTCACTCACGCTGTGTCAAATTATGCATTCTTTTTAGTTCATCAGACATTTCCGTACTTCAAACTTAACAAAGATATGATGAATTTTATTGCCTCTTCAACATGGTTTATGCAATAATTCAAACGCAAATAAGCTTAATCGTCAGATGAAACAGGGTCGGGGCTATGTTAAAATATCACCAACAGTTTAAAATTCGACTCATCCTATATCATACTGACCATCAGTCACAAGCTGTTTACAGGAAATTGTATGAACCGGTTGAATGAGCTGCACACCACAATTTGGTATTTTCTCTTTGTTTTCCGGCCAAGTGTGCAAAGGTGATATGGACATCGAAGTAAGATTATATACATTTGCTCACCTTTGTCCTTGTATGGTACTCCCGTAACTGTGTCAAAACTGAACTTGTCAACATAGCTGGCACATAAAGTCCAATGTTATTTTTGACAACTGAATTCTCAATTTTACTAGAATTCATTTTGACAACACGAACAGTGCAGTTACAAAGCATTGCAAAGCAAACCTGAGTTTTTAATCATGCTGATTTTCTTAAAATGTACAAATGAAGGTTTGCAAAAATAGTTGAAAATAAACGTGTTTATCCTGAGCAAAATCAATAAAATAGTGTCAATTTCTTAAACCCTAAAACAACACGAATGTCACCATCCATACCACTCCTCAGAATATCCAATGGGCCATTGCAGAGTAATAGTATCTATAAGATGAACCACCAATATCACTATCTTTTCACTTTTTGTGCCAACAAGACCTGTTGTCCCTGAAATGTATGCAAATCGAATATCAGGTAAACATTCAAACATTGCCATGTGTTACCTAACAACTTTTACGTCTTAAATAAAAACAATGGTTCATCTTGTCCTCGGAGACTTTTCTCCGTGTTATGTTTTTGTGCGCTATTAATTTACTGGCTGATAACGCGCATGAATAATAAAGGTTTCTGGAAATATCCATAGCAGATTGTGCAAAGATAAGTTCTGTTCATCTGTATCAAAAATATTCCGAGAAATGAAGGTTGTTCAGCAAACGTTTCCGTTGTCTTATTTTAACTGTAGACTAAATACAAGTATAGTTAATCAAATCTAGGAATATGCTGTGCACTGAAAGAAGGCTTTTGACGGAGTTGACGTGTGTTTTAAACCGAGATTACCCTAACCGACGTGGGGTAGAGTAACCGTGTTTAAACCGACTGACACGCCCTTCGTCCTTTGTAGAAAAAATGCCATATTTCCTTTGTAGCTTTCACATTAAGATAACCCTACCCCGGATTTGGCCGAACTCACAACGTCTCGAGAAAAAGCAGATTGTTTTGACCTGCATAGTTTTAATACTGGTGAAACCAAACGAAGAATTAGTTCCAAGGTATTTCTTTCTACAATAAATATACCGCTACTGATATACAAAAATACCGATGAATATGATGAAGTAAACGTAGGGTTTGCTTGTGTCCCATAGTAGGCATAGAAACGTTTTTCAATACTTGTCAAGATTTTTAGTTTTGAGGAACCAGACCAATGTAGGGGATGCCATTCCGACGTTATTGACCGAAACGCCAATCTCCAAGCATGCTACTTCCCTTTTAGACTCCTGATCCATCGGAAAAGTCTACGACGATGATCTTGGTTTATCTTTGCCAGTTGTCACTGTGTAGGAAAAGGACACGAGGTCGAAAACCAAATCAGATTGTCTCTGGTTGGCTAACCTCTCTTTTGAGTATGAGGACGGTTAACACCCCCTCCCTTTGGATATTTACTATCCGGATGTAGTATGGGTTAGTGATCGGAGTATGGCCCGGGCAAGTTTTTGGTGAATATTTAGTACCCGAATGTAGTATCGGTAGTGTAAGGAATGCATGCAGGGCAACGGTTCGGATGGTATTATGCAGGGGGTGATCGTTGGAGAACTGTAAATGAATACACGGACGTCACTGGGTCATTGAATATCATATATTATATCATATCAGTATATTGATGGCGTAAATTCAGCGATCTGATTGGTCGAGACGCGAAAAGAACCGTGGTATATTCGCGATATACCACGACTTGCACGCGCCCGAGCTCTCGGCAGGAGTCAAAATCCTTTTTTTGACGTCCTATGCCAGATTTCAACAGAGTGTTATGATATAATAGCAATAAACCACACCTAGGGAAGGTATACCACTCGATTTTGACCAGTTCACTTCGCTATCACTCGTGCATATATGTCGTGAACTGGTCAAAATCGAGTAGTATACCATCGCTGGGTGTGCTTTATTGCTTAATTATAACCCAAACAAGGAACTATGACCCTGAGGGTTTGTGACAATTAACTCAACGTCAGGAGGGCAAATTGTATCCTGGCTCGAGGGTAAATAGTGCCTTGTTTGGGCTTTGATCTTTTTATTACAAGCCTCTCATACATAGTTTGCACTCCAAATATTTGGATTATTTGCAAATGACAACCATATGCTTTATTTCCATGTTAGACAAATTCGGTAAAAAAATAGAACGATTTTCATCGTCGTATGGCGCATTGATATATTTAAATCACTGTTATGCGTTTTATCGATTTTTTATGCATAATTTTCCAAACACCTGGTTACCATGTAAAGCATGTAATTGGGACGACTTTAAATCCAAAATCTGTCGAGGTGCAAAACGTTCAGGGTCACTTTCAGTCCAATGATGACTTTGCGACCTGCTACATCATCAACAAGTTACTCTTGACTCCTACGGGGCGTGCGGCATTCGATATATGAAGGATGCATTGGTGTTCTAGGACCACCCGGCCCATCAACACCTACCAATCGGACGCTCACCCTTGCTTTATCCCTGACCCGCAATTAAACGGAAAGATTGAAAATGTGCGGGGCCTAGGATTGAAATAGCCTACCGTCCCGATAACTTTACCCCAGATTTACATGTATCTGTCGACCTGAAGCAGAATATTTTCAAAATGGAACATGCACGGACCTGCTCATGAAATTCCAAGAGTTAAAAATATGATTGTGAGCTGAGGTTTTGATTACGTTGTCACAAAGTAACTTACATTTACGTTTTCAAATTGTTCAAGGCAGTTCCCAACGTAACATTAACACCCGACTTCTTTGCCGTTTTCAAATAGCGGGTTCTTCACGTGTAATCAGACGAAAACTACTTTAATAATACAACACAATAACGTCAATAAGGAACAATTCCGATTTTGACGATCTCCACCCTCCATTTTCATAGCATATCACAGTAAGTTTACCTCACTATGACTACGGCATCATAGTGTCATATTTCAATAAAAGAAAAAGGCCGACGCTCGAATCGATATTTTAACTGGAATGAATTTATTTAAAAAGGTTGATACAGCTAGGCCTGACGATCCGACCACCAATTGGTGTTTCTCTGAATGAAAAAGATGCTGAGTGAATAAATGTGAAGAAAGTCACCAATCCTTACAGAGTCATGGCTATGATGGATACCGACGCCATAAAGACAACAAAAACAAGACCTTGGTTTTTACCGACATATGAGAAACGTTGGCATGCAGAGAACGGGCGTAGCTTGTGGACTACATATTATCTCCTGTTATTAAATTTCCCTGAGGAGTCCTCATGCATATCTACCACAGGCAAACTAGGAGTAAATAGTCTGAGAAATGTAATATTAATAGTCTGAGAAATGTAATATTAATATTAATGTTATCAATAAAACCGTTGCACCAGGGTTGAGCTTCTTTTCTGCTCAACAATACCTGATAAAATCACTGAACGTGTATGAATAAGGTTTGAGATCAGTCGTGTACCAGTATGTTTTATCATCGCTGTTAACTTAATTAATGTAAATATGTTAACCTCACAAATATTTCCCGGATGTAGTTTATTTTCTCAAAATGACTCTTAATAGCGCACGCTAATCTTTGCCTATATTTCACTGACAGATTGCGTTAAAGACTAAACATGAGACAACCTTATCTACGAGTTAGTGAATGTTGTGTTGGAAGTCAACACGAAACCAGATTTAGCGCGACTGTTCTACGTTGGGTGTTACATCGGTTAATGACAGTAGACAAAAAGTTGCAGCCTGACACTGTTCGAATGTACATGGGTAATAATGGGAATTCGCTATATTTAGTAGGTTCATACGCAAATCAAGCGACCGAGGAAAGAACGTGTGGTACAACCACCCGCGACTTCATGAAATCACAGAGTCGAGAACAAGCACAATTAGGGAACAAGCACAATTAATAGGCACAGGTAAATTTAACGACATCGCCGCGGAGTGTCTGTGGTAACTGCAGTAGCAAAAGTTTCGGCATGGCTGGATTATATGATAAAGTATTTGGTTTTCCGCAATCGGTGATAATGACCGTTGGCCTAGTTTGTCTGACCTGTATGGCATTGAATCTCATTTTCTGGACCTTTCGCTATCTTAGAGCCTACGTTTTGAGTCCTCTCTTTCGGCTACATACAGATGTGAACAAGCTTGGGAAGTGGAGCGGTAAGTTTATCATACTATATGAAAAACATTCTGGGCAAACGTTTGAGCGGTGTACAGGCATTAGTCGTGTACGTAGAAAGCTGGCTTATTGCAATCGCATGCATGGGACAATGGGAATATTTCTTTGTCTTTGGTCACAATATGTATGATCGATCGGCGATGTATTTTCGTGAAATAAGCTACAATGATCGCAAGCAAAGTCTAAACACAATGAAAGAGTGGTTAAAATCCCTGATTGATCACACCGAACACGAGAAGAAAACGGTTGGGCATGTATTGGGTACAGTAACAGAAATTCATAACACTGTAAAGTCGGACTCTCTTTACCAGATGAACTAGGAAAGACAAACAACGCGCGTTGACTGGAGTACAGACATCGTTCATGAAAACTGTTTTTCAGATTTTTGTTGCATGTTTCAGCAAGAGTTGCTAGAAATATGTCTCACAGCGTATTGAAATACCCAGTGCTCAGCTTGTTGACATCAACTGTATATCTGCGTCCTGTGTAGTTAGTGTTAGTGATTGAATTCAGGTCCAGACTTAAATTTAGAATGACTGTAGCATTTACACAAAGAACACAAAGTATAGAAATATCAAAATATCAACATTTTCTCAAGCAATGGGAAAGTTGTCATCAAATGTTCATCATCTTCTAGATGAGTATCAGTTTTTTCGGAGTGTTTGGGCATCCTTTTGTTTTGAGAACTAAATGCTTCCTTGTGACGAAGACATGAAACAGAAAATGAACAAATCAATCAATTTCACATAAAGTGTTTTATTTCATGATGCTGTGTTATTGCGTTTTATTCGACGAAATTGAACGAAACGGCCAGATGGGTGACCAAAGAAAGATGGCCCGACTGATACGAGCCAAATTTCTCTCAGATGCCTTCGGGTATCACCTCTTAAATTCCATGGGTTGGTTACTGCGTAGTCTCAGTTTCATTTCCAGCAAATTGGCGGGTATGGTAATTCTCTTAAAATGTGTTGTTCTTTTTTCTTTTAGCGGTCACCGGCTGTACCGAGGGAATCGGCAAGGCGTATGCTGAAGAACTGGCCAGGATGGGACAGAACATAGTGTTGTTGAGTCGATCAAGAGAGAAACTGGAGAGAGTTGCCAAGGATATAGGTAAGTTTGCAGTTTACTGTAAGTGACAGTGACCGATCAACCACGGTCCCTCTATCAACGTAACAAGAGTTATATTGTAAAACATATATATATATATATATATATATATATATATATATATATATATATATATATATATATATATATATATATAAGAAACTTGGGTTGACACACACTACCACACCTGGTTGTTAGGTTCCAAACGTATTTATTATACCTCAAACACAACGTTTCGCTCTAAATTCAGAGCTTCTTCAGGTGTTTTCTACAATAAAAAGTACGAACATGAAAATTACAATGGTTGAATTGTGTAGGAAAACGAGCATTGCTACATTGCTATATTGCTCGTTTTCCTACACAATTCAACCATTGTAATTTTCATGTTCGTACTTTTTATTGTAGAAAACACCTGAAGAAGCTCT
>LD343452.1:124743-142203 GCA_001465055.1 Ptychodera flava | reverse complement strand
TTTAAGAGTCCACCAGCAAGGTTAAAACCAAGGTCATTGTCGTGGATTTTTCGGAGGTTCCGGACATCTACGAAAGGATCGAGAAAGAACTAGCAGGATTGGACATTGGTGTTTTGGTCAACAATGTGGGCATTACGTCATCGACTCGTTTTGATTACTTCCTTGACACCCCTAACTTAGACCAGGTATGTTTTGAAGCAGTATAGTCGTCGGTATTCTTCAACTCTCATTAGAACGGTGCATGATTACCAGAAACAGAGAAGAGCAAAGAAACAAACAACGTACAAACAATAAGGAGACAATGCCAAATCAGTGAAAGTAACAATTTGTAGACTTCATTTCTTTAGACCCGGCTTCTGCATTGTCTCAGCTCTTTTCCTTCTTTTATTTTCCAATTGCCTTCTATCGATGGCACGCCATTTAGAGTACACCAGACTGGTTGTCACTATGTGTCCACAATCTCGATGTGGTGTGATACTTGAGTGACGTCAATCAACTCTATTTTGTACAGCATCAGCCTTTGAAACTTTGCTCGTCTCACATTGCTTCCGTATTTCTGTATTTTTGCGTCAGATTATTACAGAGATCATAAATGTGAACATTTTGGCAGCCACTAAGTTGACGAGAATACTGCTGCCAGCCATGGTTACAAGGTATACGTCATTATTAGTTCATTGTTGTCGCTGTGGACGTTCTGAGAATACTTAAAGGGAAACCGTCGTCGGAACTGCGCCTGTGTGTGTTTCTTGTTTACAAACAATGTATTTCTTGCACGATATCTAGATGCACCCCATCATCATAGCTGCAACATTTAAATTATCCGATGTACATTATGACAGACATGTTTTAATTTTTATCAATCAAGATTGTACCTTCAGTATATACATTGGTCGTATGGGTCCCATGCGACCTTTGACCGCAGTTCAGACGACTGTATCCCTTTTAAGCAAATATGTACATATATATTAGCCCATAATGGACGAAAGCAAACTTTGCGCAACATAATGCCCGAGGCAAAGCCGGGCACAGAATGGAGTGCAAAGTTTGCTCAAGTTCATCATGGGCGGGGGGGGGGGTTAAATTATGGCTATTATTTTATAGTTTTTGTAATGCCAGTGAATTTATAGATATCTGGGGCCACAATGCTGGATAATCCAATACATTATCAATAATAATACGGGGAATGACGTCACAAATTTACTGGTATTGGCAAAGCTATAATATAATTGTAAATGACTTTTTGGGAAGAGTTATACTCTGTATAAAAATACAAAATACTTATTAGAAGCGCTAATCAAAACCGTGACTCAAATGTGTTACATTCATTCTCCAGGATTTTGGACTAAAATTAAATTTGATAGTATTGTCAACTGGAAAGTGCTAAAAACAAATCCAGTGCAAGTGTGGCGCAAAAAAGTATCCGTGAGAGTTTATTTCCAGTGCAGTACGAGACATTCCGAAATCTTTGGTGCTCATGGTGGCTTTCTCGTGAAATAAGACAAATGCCTCATCAATGTTGATGTGACATTTGTTTCATTTTACGAGAAAGCCACCGATTTCACTAAAATTCGAAAGAGTTTGACATCCAACTCTCGCGATATCCTTGTAGTGCGTTGAACATCGAAGTCTCACGAGATCTTGTGAGTTAGCGAAAGAGAAAACATCGCCTGAGAAGGCCATTTCATATTTCTTCAACACTGAGTATGTGGTTTTTCTTTGAGGGGATTCAGTAGAAGAGAGTTTGACAAATTTGTTTTGCTAATAGATTAACTTTTTCTACTCAGGCAAAAAGGAGCAATTATCAATATTTCATCCTCAGCTGCCAAAGTGCCAGTCCCTCTTCTAGCAATATATTCGTCAACTAAGGTAAGATATTTGTGTCAAACTATGCGGCAAAAGAAACTCTGGTGTTAAAAATGAAACATGCACACGCAAACTATTCCGTTTTTGACCTCACCAATTCAATGCAGCAAAACATTTTATGTTATTCAAGAGACCCTCAGGGTCTATTGTTACCCCGTCATCGCTATTCTCAAGAACAAACGTTTGGCAACAGGCACAATCTAAATTCTACCTTCTATTGCTGTGTGTTGTAGTTAAATTACTGATTAATATTTCTCAGCGTGCGATCATAGTCCCTCCCCCACATGGAGGAACTGTGGTATGATTAATGTCTAATGAGATTCTATCATGGAACACGTCATGAATGTTTGTGATCGGACTCTATATGAAACTTCTGCTAAACGTTCATTTGGTTGTATAAGCCTCTTTCACAGTAGGTGCATTGACTGAGTGTTCAGGCCAGAGTAGATTAGGAATTTGTTTTGCGTACTAGAAGTAATAAAGGTATTTCGCGCCTTCAAAGTGAAAGACTTTATTACCTTTTGCTAAAATTTTCCTCGAAGAAACTTTCAACTATATATCTGTTTAGTCAAGAATAGAAATCAGGTGTCATTGTGCATGTTTTGGTGTTGAAGAAACAAATTACTTAACATCGACGATTCGATTTCCAAATGGCCGACATCCCTGTGTTAAGGTGGTATGCGCCTCAAAAGTGAAAGATTTAAGCTTTTGCTCAATCTTTCCTCCAGGAATCTTTCAACCATTCTCTTTCAATATCAAGAATGATAATCGGGGCTCAGTGTTCAAATTTTGGTACAAAAGAAACTAGTTACCCGAGATTTACCGATATTTGAAAGTCAAAATGGCCGCCATCGCTGTGCTAACTCTGTGAAGAAAAATAAAATTTTCGACTTTCAAAAAAAACTAAGTCTGTGAAAGTCCTTCTTACTCCAAGGGCTTTAAAATGAGCTCCCACAAGTAGTAGATCAGAAAAGAATGGGAAAATTGAGAGAGTTTGAACATCCGTCACCCAGGCGCATTCGACCCTCATCTATTTTTCTCTTCATTAGGCATACATAGATTTCTTCTCACGTGCTCTTCAAATGGAATATGAATCAAAGGGTATCATAGTACAGGTAAGTATCGAAAGGAACATGTGTCGCAAATCTCGACGGCTGTGTAAACTCCAGTTATCATAATATGCATTCTTCAAAATGTACAAAAAAGTACAGGTGTAACAAAATGGGAAAGAATTCTATGTTGTACTACATTCTCAGGCCATATGATTTGTTGTAGGGCGATGTGAACGACAGATTTGCTTTCTGAGTGTACTTAATGTAAGTCTAGGAAAGGACCATATAAAAGTGCAGGTAGTATCCAGGATGTACAGCGATGACAAACATGACTATGATCGTCGTTTGTTTAGGTTAAAGGTACAAGCGCCACGAAAGTCAAAGACTTGAACTTTTGCACAGACTTAATGCAACTTTCAACAATTCTCTTACCAAATCAAGAATAAAAATAAGGGGTTACCGTGCAAAGTTTTGGAGTAGAGAAAGAATATAAAAAACATTTCCAAATATTCGAAATTCAAAATGGCCGCCACTCCATTTTCGATTTTCGAAAGACTAAGACGAAATTTGCTCCTACTCAAAGAGCTTTAAAATGAGCCCCGACAAGCAGTGGAGCAGAAATGAATTGAAAATATTCACGGGACCGAAAATGTTCTGATCGTTTACATTGGAATCGTGTTCTAGACCGGATTTCGCTTGTCAACTTTCGATGATATTTTCACCATATCTCTTTTGTAAGTCAGTTGCGAGGTTCTTGTTCCACTTCTCTGGCATGTCGACACACCTACTTTTGAGTCTGTCTACAAGCGAATTGTACTGTATGTTAAAATGCCCCGTTATTACTTACATCTAAATTCTGCTGCTGACCAGAATTAACTTGTCAACGACAAAAATGCAGTCTATACATACAATGACTAAATTGACGAGCTGAATACTGTGTAACTCAACATGCTTTTGATAGTAGAACAAAAAACTGTCGTATTTCATTACGCGGTTCACCTGTTGCTCTATGTATATCACTGAAATCACACTTTGCAATACTTTGTTTTCCGTTAGATTTGAAGATCTAGCGCGTCAATATGCTTGCTGTTTAATGTCATCGAAAACATGCCTCAACACATCTATTCATGACACACTGGGAGACATCGCACTTACAATATTATTTTCTATTCGTGTTGCTAGTCTGTATTGCCATACTTTGTGTCGACTAGTATGTCAGACTACGCCGATACAAGCTTCTTCTATCCGAGTGCAACCGACTATGTGAGACAGGCCCTAGCAACATTGGGTGTGGAAGACAGAACACACGGGTATTTCGCTCACACATTCCAGGTATGGAAGGTTACAAAGTCTTTGTTTGAGGGCAGTAGACTCTCGTAGTAGTGTATTCTGCAAATGTTATTGAATTCATAACCTAATCTCTGGTTTTTAGACCTTACGCTTATTTTCTGATTATGAAATCTTGTATAAGGTAATTATTCGTCTCATAATGTAAGTAAACTTACGTACTCCACAGCCTTCAAAATGAATCAACACACGAAGTAGACCTGAAAAAAGTTTTGTGTAAAGTTACTGTATCCAAAACAAAATATTATTCCAAAAACGAATTACACCATGGTTTTGGCGTCCAGCAATGTGAGCAAATAACCAAAACGCGACAGTTAGGCCTCTGTTTACTTTACGAGATGTTTCATGGATCTTTAACCAAACATATAAAACTCTTTGTCCCTTGTATTCATGCAACTTGAGAGTGTCGCATGGTCTTTAACCTATACACAGTGCACCACAGATTCATCTTGCATTTTACATGTCGTATTTAACAAAATGCTACCTCATCTCTGACTTACAGGGAATACCAATTGACATCCTGCCCTGTACGATGGGTAGCCGATATTGGTTCAACTTGCTGAAGAAACGTAATCCATCACCGGACGAAGGCACCGTGAAGGAAAAAACAAACTAGCGGGCATTATTTCGATTCTTGAACGAAGAATACCACCTGTTGCAGTTACATCATATCATTTAGATGCTGGTACAAAACTTTGTAAACCCTGGTCTCCGATAAATCTACTGTAACGACTTCAGTTCGACTTCTCTGTAGAACTGTAGACTGTTTTCTACACAGCGCCAGACATGATTAAGATTCGAAGACAAAGTTTCTAAGTAATGTGGTACAACACTGATCACAATTAATGTATAGTAAATATGATAAAAACTTAGCGAACGTTTCACAAATGCATTAATCAATAATATTTTAATACATTTTGCAGTCAATAAATATTGACAAGCCTGATATTGTATAGAAAAGTATCACCTTAGTTTGAAAAGTGAAATATAAATGTGTTAAGTAAAAGCATTCACTTGACGCATGAAGTTTTTATACATCTAAATTCAGCGTCTGTTGTTTAAAACTATACATTTTTTCGTGAATTGCTTCACTTATACGTAGCTGTCTCGACCACCTGACCGATCGTACGTTACCCATGATAGTTTTATATACTCCCAGGTTATTCTTCATCTCTTCACATCACACCGGAGTTATTTACGATTCAACCAGTTTAGATATGAACCTGGATACATTTAAAGTTATGGCTCAATGCTATTCCACACATGGCTAAGCTGCATGGAAACATCCTTGCCAAGGACGTTTTGTATCCAGTACAAAAATAAAGGAATACTTTGAAATTATCATCTGGCATGTGTATTGTTAACACAGTGACTAAGTCTTCTCTCAAAAGTCCAACCGAGGGACCACTTTGGTTGTTACTGGACGTAACAAATTTGTCATTGCATTGAAAAAATATCTGAAATTGGTTGGAGGGCTAGGAAAAATATATTTGTGGTCATAAAATTTATGTCAGACTGGTAAAATAGCAATGTTAGTTTAAATTGGCTTGCACAGACAATAGAGCTCTACCCTCACAATCAACTACATTATATTTATCCTAAAATACCGTTAACAATATGCCCATTTCTTGACAATGGCGACAGAGACGATTTCTAAAGCATGGTAGCCTGTCCACAGTATGCCAGGCAAAAATGACAAATTTTGAACAAGATTTGCAAGCAATAAAGCTATAAAAACTACTGAATTAACTTGAAAAAATGAATATAGCAAAAGGCATCCATGTATTTTACTTTGGGATAAAACATCACACTGTTCGATAGCATACGCCATGCGCTCTGCATGCTGCTAGCAGCCGTCTTGTGTCAAGGGTCATGACCCCGGCACCGTCATGGCATAAAGCGCTTAGTAGTCGGTCTCAGCTCAGCGAGCTTGTCGCTCGCTGGCTCCGAGGCTATGAACATCTATGAGGAGTATCCTAAAATACCTTTATCCAAAACCGATCTACAGTAAACTGTCACTCTTGAATTTCAGGAATTATATAGCTGCGCAATATTATGGACTCAGCCCTATGAGATATTAATTAGTCAGAGAATGATTTTCTGACAATAACATTTCCTAGGCCTAAGCTTGCTGATTTCCTGTCCTGTTTACGCAAGTCGAGCGCGATTTTCTGACAATAACATTTCCTAGGCCTAAGCTTGCTGATTTCCTGTCCTGTTTACGCAAGTCGAGCGCACATTTTGAATAATACATACATGCACGTTTGTGTTAATGTAGTTCGCGCATCGAAAATGAAAGAGTTATACTTTTGCTCCAAACTTTCATCTAGCAAATTTTCATTTTTTGTCTTTCAAAACTAAAATAAAAATAGGTCACCCAGCAAATTTCGGTACAAGAGACACAAATTATCGTGTATTTATCGATATGTGAAATTAATTCTCGATTTTCAAAAACAAAACTTCGGGACTGGTTAGTTCCTTTGGCCTGGGGGCGGTGGGTTTATAGAGGAGGGGGTCACCTTGAAATGCAGTGGGAAATCCCACGACCATTTTGTATGCAATACGTGAGGTGCAATACTACAATGTTTAATGTTTGAATTATCTGGTGATACTTCTTTTGATAGATTACTCAAAAAGGAATAATCTCTCCAAAATTTTTAACATCGATAATTGTATTAATTTGGAGAGACATATGTACGGTGCATTTCAAAATTTCTTTGTAATAAGTTATTATTTCCTGGCAGATCAAAAGCTTGCCCAGTTTTGAATATCGATAACCTGATTTCCATCTGTTTGAAAACTAACAAAGATTTTTGGTGAATTTTGCAGAGTTGGTAGAGTTTCAGTCGCTTACCCGAGGTGCAAGATTATTATAAAATGCTGCATCTCAATTCTCTTCAAATAAATTCAATTACTTTATCGTCTATCCTGACGTACAGAAATTTGCCCTCGGGGTCATCAAATATACACCAGGAACTCATCGCATTGCAGAGATCGGACAGACATTTACAATTGGACACATCTCTTTGAATGAAGATCTTGTTAACAGGTATTTTGACACGAATGTTGATAAATTTAGTGTTCTATGATATTATAGGGTATGGGGGAAAGGTAAGCTCCATGGATGAAATTCGAGGAGTTCAATATCGACTTGTGATTACAAATAGTCTGCAGTTTAGCCGGATGGCAAAATCTCGGTCGATAAATCTCAGCACCCGCGTTCTTACTCCATATCAAATTGGAATAGGCACTTCATTAACATACAATGAATCTGTAATAAAAGAGAAACAATGAAAAGAGGCATGACTGGAAAGCCTTTGAGAAGAGGGAATATAGCAATACGGCATAACAATGATAAACTAAGGCAAGGAAACCCGAATAGTTAGAAATAAATAAAAAATCAATAAGAATGCACAAAAAATGTTATTTTTTTGGATACGACTATCATAATCTCACGACTCACAAATTTGACCTTGAAGTCGGGCCTTGATGATCAGATCTCATACTAAACCAAATCGATTGAAATCACATTTAGATTTGGCGACCTTTCTAGCTCAGGTTGTTCTTTGCTGACAATCCTAGTTGACTGAGTGAGACAACTATGAGCTAACGAGAACAGTAGCTATATTTGTGATCAAAAAATCGCTGTCACATAGCTCAGGTAACATAGCGATGTAAGTTTCAACTTTGCTTACACAGACAAATAAGCTCTACCCTCACAATTAACCATGTTATATTTATCCTACACTAGCGATAACAATAGACCCATTCCTTGGCAAGGACGATAGAAGCAAATTTCCAAAGCCTTGAAGCCTCTCTACAGTATGCCACTAAAAACGTAACATAAAGCATTTGAACATTCATGTCTCTCATTGCATTGTATTTGGTCGGAAATATCTGAATACAGAAATATATAATAAGATGTATATTTGTTCATGTTGGTCACGTGAACATTTCAATAAGGCAATTTAATGATGTGGCATATGGATCACAATTTCTGCTAAAACTATTGAATACTTTACAGCGTAATATTTAAATCCAAAGAGCGCAACATCGATTTATTTTTAAGGATACTTTTCCATTACTTCCATTACTCCATAATTACATTATATTTATGATGATAATTACTCAAAGAATAAATTTCTGAAGATAACATTTCCTAGGCCTCAATTTGCTGTTGTCATGTTTACGCAAGTCGAACGCTCGTTTTTGAATATTACATACTTGTACATTTTGTGTTAAAGTAGTTCGCGCTGCGAAAATGAAAGAGTTAAACTTTTGTTCCCAATTTTCCTCAAGCAAATTTTCGATTTTTTCTTACAAATCAAAAATAAAATAGGTCATCGTACAAATTTTTTTTACTAGAGAAAACAAATTATTCAGTATTTACCAATATGTGAAATTAGCGAATTTTCAAATAACTAAGACGGTGGAAATGTATCTAACTATCGACTCCAAGAGCTTTCAAGTAAGCCCCCGTAAGTAATAGATTGAACGTTGCAGAAGTTCGAGAGTCCGAAAAATTGTCCCCGAGGTTCACTGGGTCAGTCTACCTTTTTCGTTTGACCCTAGTTTGATGATGGCTTGGGTTAAACATGTACAAAGCTGGCGAAACTCTATTTTTGACCTCGAACCTCTCCCCATCCCATACACGACGACGACATCATGGGTTTGTTTATCCTACACTAGCGATATACTTTTGCTGCAAATTTTCCTCAGTGAAACTTTTGACCAATCTCTTACTGATTCCAGAAAAGAATCAGGGGTCATTGCGCAATGTTTAGTACTAGGAAAACAGATTACAGAGCATTTACCAATATTTGAAATTCAAAATGGCCGCCATCCCTCTGTTAACTCACTGGGAAAATTAGGATTTTTTGAAAAAGTAAGACGGTGTTCTTTGTCTTACTCCAAGAGTTTTAAAATGAAACCCCTACCCCACAAGCAGTTGATCAGGAAGAATTTATAAGAATATGAGAGTCCATATATTTGTCCCCGAGGCGTATTCCGCCATAAAGTTTGAATTACTGAAATACTTATATGGATTTGATCAAGTTGAACACACATATAACACCGGCTAATTTGTGACAATCATTTTTTTTTCGTTACAGAATTGAACACAGCAACGGGTGATGTTTGTATTAATTTAATTTTTCAAATATTGGTAAATCTTATCAGTTACTTGCTTCTGTTGTACCATTTTTGCATGGTGAACCCTGATTTTCATTCTTGATTTCGGAAGGCAATGACTCTAAGTTTCATTACAGAAAGTTTGAGTAAACGTTTTTATCTCTCAGTGTCGAGGCGCGTACTACATCAACGTAGTTGGCGCCAAGAGAACCAACGACTTAAACTTTCGCTCAAACTTTCCTCAAGCAAGCTTTCAACCATTCTCTTCCAAAATTAAGAATAAAAATCATGGGTCACCAAGCAAACATTGGTATTGAGAAATAAACAATCTAATAAATTGCCGATACTTGGAATTCAAAACCCCGTGTTATCTCCATGGGTAAATAAACATCCTAATTTTTACAAAACTGATTGAAAACTTCATTTACCCTCTAAAAGTACAAATGAGCCTCAACAATGAATACCGTATGAGTGTGGGGGGGTTCCGGATATCTGTCACCGTAGCATATTTTACACACCGTTAGTTGTTACAAACCTTATGAACAAAAATAATAAAAATTTCAGTGAGATCATAAATTGAGAACACGCGATTTGAAGTCGTATTTTTGGAGTCATAAATAACCGTCACATGCCGGTTTCCATAGCCATAATCTACGGTATATCAAAAAATATAGAAATATGCATACAAATGAAAAAAATATATTATAAAAGAACGTCTCGATTCAGTTCTGGTTATTTGTTTATTTATGTATTTCAGTGTAGCAAATCAACTTATCTTTCTGTGTCATTATCATATCTAATTTTAGATAAACAAACTTTATTTACGCCTGGCAAAGCCTTTCACGACTGCATTGCATCGTGCCTTTGAGTGCCGATTGCGGTGAATCGGGAGAAAGTTGTAAGTTAAATAATATCTTTTGTACTTAATTATATGAGAAGCGGCGCCAAGCTTTTTAAAACTCTTCAAATATCATCATGAAAATCGACTTACGTTGATTTTGCATGTTCTGGAAGAAAGAACTGAGTTTTGGATACAAACAAAATAATATCTGATTACAAACTCAGCCTTCAGAATAAAATGTCTGCAGACATTTGAACAGAATTGTGGGAAAAAATTGCTCATTGAGAGGTGGCCAATAAAAACTTCGCAAAATGTAATCCTGGGAAGCGCTGACACTTTTTTTCTTTTCTGTTGAAAGTTGACGTCTTAGATTAAGAAACCACTGGCGTTGTTGAGTCGATAATTCGTATAACTAGAGTAAAAACACATAACGACGATCATTTTACCGCAGCAAGTGCGCAAACATATGCTAAACACAGAAAGTATTAACTTTTAGGGAAGAAAGAAAGCCATTTCTTGGTCTCTGTGGTCTCACAACATAGATCGGAATATACAGAAAGCTCTTCTCATAACAGGCATATTCGGTAAAGCAAGACCTAAAGTGAAACTGAACTTCATATGTATCTTTACTGGACAATTTTACGGTTGTATAAGATAGCGCCTCGGGGACAGATATTCGACCTTCAAACGTTTACAATTGTATAGCCACCACTTGTTGTTGCCCATTTTTAAAGTTCTTAGTGTAAGAACATTTTTGCTGTCTTAGTTTTACAAAAATTGAAATCTGTTTCTCTAGATATACTTAACATGGGGATGGCGGCCATTTTTAATTTTAATCTTGGTAAATATAGGGTAATTTGTTTCTCTAGTACCAAAATTCGCACGATGACCCGTAATCTTTATTCTTGATTTTGAAAGAAAGGGATTAAAATATTCCATGAGGAAAGTTTGAGCAAAAGTTTAAGTTTTTCACTTTCGAGGCGCATACTACCTTAAGCGAATTTCTATGATACAGTCGAAAGACATCAAACTCAACAATCAGGGAAAAAGAGATGCTGGGATTTAAGCTAACTGTTGAACGCGCTGACAAGGTTTCTGATTGCGTGTCTGACGTACGTGCGAAAGGTTACGATCGCGTCATTTCTAGCGCGGTGGCCACGTGAAAAAAAACAACAAAACTTTTGGACAAAATGGTATTCGAATTCGAATGTGAAGTCTCATTCATCAAATGAAATTTTAAAGTTAGAAAGACTCTTATCTTGATATTCAAATGTTAGCAAAACCGAGAATGATTTTTTTCCTACGCACGAACACGCCAATGAAATAATAATAAAACCACACGAAACATTTATTTTTTTTGCAGGTTTAGCAGTCACACCAGCAATGAGAGGCATATCACTATCTATCGTGGTTGTATCCATCATCCGGCTGACCACCGTCAAAGGTAACATCTACATGCTACTCCTAATTTTTTTCTCTACAGAATAAAAACAAAATGCAAGCGTTAACCTAGTCACGATAAAAGTCAGCGAGTATTTACATCATGAGCCGGGACATATTGGAGAAAAAGGTATCAACACTATTATTTTTCATTGTTGCTATTGTTTCGAAAATCACGAATAATTTGTAAAAACTATTAAGATAGTCAAATGACAGTTAGGTATGATACGGCGAGTGTAAATTGCGCCAAAATCTGTAGTTCTGCAAATATAAATATCGTATAAACTACTCCAGCGATCATTTTCAGGGTTTAACCCTGACATATTTGTCCTATTTTGCCGTTTGATTTACCATTAAGCTTCATGAAATGTGGCAGAAGCGTTCGTATGTCGGGTACCTTTGTGTCAGAATAAAACAAAACACAATTAGAGCTAAGTTGCCATAATTGGACGGTGTAGTATGCTTGTTTTATCTGCAACTCATCTGCTTTTCTTTTTTTCTAATACATTTGTTTCTATGGGTAATTAGTAACACAATTGCGAATTTCAGCTAGAGCACCTAACACTTTTATTTTCATTGAAATTTACATTCTGTTTTTTTTTTTATTTTTTTCAATGCAGCCTATAGGATGAAGATAATTGAAGACAACTATGCATGCAACATGACAGTGGCGAATATACAAGTCTCTCTAATCATAAAAGAATGTCTTAGACTACATGTTGTATTTTTTTCTTTACTTCCACGTTGCCATAGCAACAACTGGAAAGACTAACGGTCACTGCATTGGCATTATGGTATAGCAATAATAAACATTTTCTCTTGGCTGAATCGTCAAGCCTCGTCTCTGATTGAGTGGTTCGTGAGAATCTTATGCCATGAAATTGCTGGACTTTTTGAAGACTTAGGCCTAAATGCTATATATGGCCATATATGACAACTTCCTCGTTCAACGACTGTTTGAATAAGAAATGGTATATCAAAATTGATCGCTTGGAACTAGCTAGATGGAACTCTAGGATCTGGTCGGTACAAAAGCTTAAAAACTGAATTATTTTCTCTCAATATTTCTCAAAATTGGCTGGTCTGTCCGTGTAAGCATACCCACACGTTCCAAACCATAATGTGCCTAATCTGGTGTCAATCGTATCGCGTCTTGTTCTCCATACGTGTACGGTTTCAATGTGGTCCTTGTGTCTGTAATGTGTCAAATCATCGAACTAATTCAAGTAAAATTGAATTTTTATCGGCAAGACTACTCAAATATTCCAAACGTCTGTCTCCCGCTTCACTTGCACTGGTATGTCTCGTCAGAGTGCCATCTATTTATATATATTTTTTAAGTTGATATGTTTCTTTTGGGATTTCCAAAGCTTCAATATTGCTCAAGTAGGTCACTGCAGTGTTCAATGTGTGATGTAAAAGTGTGTATGTAGGTGCTGGCAAGCAGGTATGTATGTGTGTGTATGTTTGTATGGATGGATGGTTGTATGTATGGTTGCATGTTTGGTTGTATGTTGTATGTATGCTTGCATGCATGAATGCATGTATGACATATCATCCAACAGGCGTTAGCCCAATTACAGGATGAGGTATGCATAACCCACTAACCCCCAACGGAGCACTGAGCAGTAAAGTGCCTTGCTCAACACCGTGCCTGAGTCTCGAACTCACCACCCCCTGATAGTGAGTCCGTTACCCTAACCACTGGCCCATGGTGCCTCCTCTAAAATATATGTATATATGTATGCATACATATACATGCATATATGTAGCTATATATGTATAGTTCGAGCTGTATTCATTTTACGATTCCAGATGGATGTCAAAAGGTTTCAAATTTATCAACATTAAATGATAACGATATTCCATACAGGCAGCTTGAAAGTACTCGATGACACTTTCCTTTATTATCACATGCTCAAACAAGTAATTTGCTACAAGTGTGCACAAAAAGTGCATATTGTTCACTTTCCACTATTTTCTCCGTATTGGGCACTCTTTTTCTTATACGGAAAAAAACTCAAAGTAATCCAGGTACAGCACACAAACAAGCACCATTCTCGTTCAGTATTTTGGTAGCAAAACTCGCTAACTACGAGAGAAATGTTTAGCGATCAAGTGGTGTCATCACTCAGTCACGCGAGAACATAGTGATGATTCATAAATAGTATAAATACTTGGATCATGATCTGAATAATTCCCCTGGCAGCTGATTGAAAGACTTTTAGGTAGCCTGAAATTTGTACAATATTTAGTTGGTCCCAATAGTGCCATCAAAGACTCAAAGCCATCAAAGACTCAAAGCCGACACAAATAGGAGTGCCGGTTTGGTCGACTTTTAAGTGATGAGAGCAAAGACGCCTTGTTGCACAAAGCCAACAGATATCCAGACTTAAATTTATTTTCGTGAAATTCATCAAGCTTCGTTCCTCTAGTATAGGTCAATCGCGGTCGTCATCATATGTAAATTATTTGATATTCAAAAGGCAAAGCAAGTTTTTAGTACTGTATAATTAATAAAACACGATTGGAACTTATTTGGAGGAAAGAATATTGTAAGTTATGTTGGTTTAATCAGCAAGTTTAAGCTCTTCTGCTTTTCCTTTTTTGCAATTCTTTTTAGGTGTCCGGGGGGACTATGGTCATGTCCGTGCATTCGTCCGTCCGTCCGTCCGTACGTTCGTCCGTTCACGCAGATATCTCAGAGATGCCTGGAGTGATTTCATTCAAACTTACTTCATATGCACGTCGATTTGTTTTGTGATACGATCCAATATGGCCGCCGTGCGGCCATTTCGTTACGATTTTTTCATGTACGGAGCCATAACTCGGGCACATCTCAACCGATGTTATTCAAAGTTGGTACAAGAACATTGATCCATATCATACATATGCACGTCAATTTGTTTCACGATATGATCCAATATGGCTGCATGGCGGCCATTTTGTTACAATTTTTCATGTCCTTAGCCATAACTCAGACATGTATCATCGGATTTTATTCAAAGTTGGTACAAGGACATTGACCTATCTCATAAATATGCATATCAATTGGTTTCACAATCCGATCCAGTATGGCTACCTTGTGGCCATTTTGTTATGATTTTGTCATGTCCTGAGCCATAATTTGGATATGTATCAACTGATTTTTTTCAAAGTTGGTACGAGGACATTGACCTATCATGTCATAAATATGCATGTCTATTTGTTTCACAGTCAAATGCAATATAATGGCTGCCTGGTGGCCATTTTGTTACGATTTTTTCATTTACAGAGCTATAACTCAGACATATTACCACCAGTACCATTCAAAGTTGGCACAAGGACATTGACCTATGTCATAAATATGCACATCCATTTGTTTAACGGCATGTAGCAGTATCATGTCAATTATTGAATTTTCGTACTTAGTCTGATATGTCAAGAAATACTGCATCAAATTTCATGAAACTTGGTACAGATGTTAAGGTCACATTGCTTTAACAGGGAAAAAGACATTCATTTATCAGTGTCAAGTTAAGTAATTTGTAATGCATATGTAATTAACTTTCCTAATTAGAGTGATATATCCACAAATACTGCATTAAATGTGATGAAACTTAGTACAGATTTTGATCTCATAGTGTTGTAAATACAAATCAATGACACTTAGTGTTATCATTTATATATATAAATTAATTTCTAGTTTGCATTTACATATTGATTTTTGTTTTTAGGGTGAATGTCCAAAGTACTGCATCAAACTTTATGAAATATGGTAGCGGTGATAATCTGTCAGTGTTAGGATAGGATGCAAAAATGCTTGACATCATCCCGTCGATTAAGTACTAATTGATTCATTTTAATGACCTTTTGTATTTAGTATGGTGGCTTACATTGGTTTATGTTTTCAACACCATGGAACACATTTTTGGCCACTGAGCCCCATCTGTATCGCAGTATTTTTAATCACTGACCTAATTAATGGAGAGGACTCTTTACTGTCAGAGGACTTGTAATTATAGTACCCATTAACAAGTGGGGACTGTGTCATTGTCAATGACTTGTTATGAGTAGATTGTAATATTGCAGCTTTCAGTTATAGGGCGTTTAACACGTTCTATGAATTTGAACAATTTAAATATCCTATCCAAAATTAGTTTTAATCGCGTTAATAATGTATGTCTGATTAATACGGAATTCTATAAAAGAAAGCCAACAGCGTGATCTGCAACACCGAATCACGAATCACGTGACAACCTCCCAATTGAAATGGTGCAGAGGCGGTTCAGAGAAGAAGCGCCTAGTAACTATGGTATCACAAGAAAATGTTGTCAATACATTCTGGTAAAGTCAAACAGTCGCCTCTCGTAGTTACTCTGACGATTGGCTGTGCTGTTCATCATCATATTGCTCCAACTCTAAATGCAAACTACCATACACCACTTTCACTGTGTCTGTCTGGCTGAAGAAAACGAACAAGTAGGTTGTGTTCTTTACTTTTCATGCTTACATTTGTCATGTGTGTACTGAACTTTGATCAGACGAAATTGTAGCCCTTCAACGATGGACAATCATTGAGTACGTGAAAGATATAGGCTAGTCTTCGGAGTTAAAATGTTTCTCTTTTCGAAAGTGTTGCTCAATTTGCCTCTCTCCTCTGGATATTCGGAGTTTCTCTAAATCTATCTGCAAGACTGTGATAATGCGATTTTGCCGATCATAATTCGAAGAAAGGGATATTAACACGATTGGAACTAATTAAGGGTCATTGGAAGATAAAGTACTGTCTGTTTAATCTACAAATGTAAGCTCATCTGCTTTTCTTTTTAAGTTATACACTTGTTTTATGAGTAATTTATAATATTTCAACATTCAGCTATAGGGCACCAACCACTTTTGAGAAAAATGAAAAAATATGAAAAGCCCATTATCCCAAATTAGTTCCAATCGTGTCATATTGTACTATTCTACGTCTAGCCTGCTGTTTGTGTATTAGTCCAGGGAAACAATGTTCCTCGGATGGTTTTGTTACAGCTACAATGGTGGAAAGCGAAACATTGTTTCAAATTTTGTTTACGAACCAGCAACATGTCTTACTAGAACAATGTACAAATGACTTTAGAGTTGCTGATTCATGGTATTTTAAATTGCATATTCGTTTCGAGTGTATATTCTTAAACAGACTGGATGTATTATCGGAATAGTGTGTCGTTTCAGTTTACAGTCGTAGCGATCGCAAACTTACGATTCGTTTGCTTATGATGGGTGAAACTGCACTTACAAATGATTATATCGGCCAAAAGGTAAAGTTGAGCAACAGAATTGTGACTTTAACTTGAATTCTTTGAGCTTTACCATTTTTGGCCGCTCGGCTGTTGGTACATGATCTTACGAGTATTATCTTGTAATTAGTGTAGATATACGTCATATTTTTGAAATGCCACACTCCAGAGTCATATCAGTTATCTTTCGACAACAGGACAATGGCAAGTAAGAGTCAATATTGATAACTTTATTATTTAGCCACTTCACAATCAGGTGGGCGGTCTATTTCACTTCTTACAACGTGACAATATTTGTATAGCACGATGATTGTCATATAAATAGCTCGGCTAACAAAGCACGCGTTCAGCATTATTACTTATCTTAATTGACGAGTAGTTCGATAAATGAATAATCCTCCATCAGTTTTCAGAAAGTTCGGGCAACCGTTCCAATACACAACACCACGATCCCGATGTTTACAGTGATGGCTAATTTCTTGAAATCCTTGGCAGGCAGTATGTTCCATTTGGTAGCGTTTCT
>LD343452.1:111952-123666 GCA_001465055.1 Ptychodera flava | reverse complement strand
CGTGCAACGTGAGATTACCACAACCTACCAAAATATGACAGAATCGTACAGCTTGGAAATGACGACTGATACTTGTAAGGCCATTTTCATCTATCATGATATATTTTTTTCTATATAACCTAAAACTGCCGAAGCATCTACTGTAAATTATTGCTGAAAAGAATCGCACACATATAGTATGATCAAAACCAGTCTTTTCTTCAATAAAAACAGCGATTCGTACCATTGATTATGTTCGTCTTTTTCTTGTACTGTCAAAGAGAAATGTTATGATTTTTCCGTTTGTTGGAAGATAATGCTAGTCGAAATTTATACTGTGGACACTCCAAGCTTGTTTGTCTGTGTAGATGAATTAACCGTTTCAAATAAATGTTAACATTTCAATTTTAAAAGACATACGAATGAGCAGTTTGTCTGTCATCTTTAAATTTTTATAAAATTTGCATATTTTCATGGAATATTTTGAAAACTGTTTTATCATCTCGTGTGATTCGGATAATTGGATTTTTTTACGTCATATTTATACTAAATCTTCAGACGAAACGCAACCGCCCGTTGTGATTTGTCCATCTGACATCGTAGAAACAACATTAATTGATGCACCAACGATCCAGGTAGCATGGACCTTTCCTAATGCATATGACGAATCTGGCCCTGTCCGAGTTCATGGAACCCACGAACCCGGAAGTAATTTTACCATCGGTATGACAACAGTGTCTTACGAAGCTGAGGATACCTCTGGCAATCGGGCTTACTGTTCTTTTACTGTAACAGTAAAAGGTGAGTAACCGGGAGACCTCGTACAGTATTTGTAGGTACCGTAAGGCATGCGGGTTTCCTGGATGAAACGAGTTTGTGTTTAACGTATCAAATTGCAAACTGAGTCGAACGTCATTCCTGTTGCCTCTAAAAGATATATTATCATGAATTCCGATACAATCATTGGCCTTTCTCTACACTGTAAATCAACTTAATCATTTATCTTCTTACTTATTTAGTATGAAGTTTCACAATAATTTGATTTATGACGCTTTTCCGTCTTTATACTTTACACACTGGGCAAACAATCCAGTTTCTGCAATGCCATTGTTTGATAACTGGAATGAAAACAGGCGGGAGAACATATCAACATACCAGGTAAGCACTGCAAATGTCATGACTTTTGTTTAATTAAAATCCTTAAATTCCGTCCTGGAAAATTTACCAGAGTGACAACAAAATGCAAAAACAAGACAAGTTTATACTGACATTTTGTTATTAATTTCTCTACCGAAGATTATTGCACAGTTTGATGAATTAAGTGATGTTATCTCCAGGCTTGCAAAGGTAAAGATATCAGAAGACGAGACAAAGGATCTGGCCAAGGGTAAGTGACATAATCCAATCGATGGTATTACACCATACTAGTACAGGCTTTGTCCAGAATGATTATCGGAAGAGAATTTAAGTTTCCTGCGATGTATAGGTGGCAACGTATATAGACATTTAGAGTAGAAAGTGCCTCTGGTAGATAGTTATTCTTAAACCTTTACAATTTGTTTCTGAGGTACCACTTGTAGGGGTTCATTTCAAAGCATTTGGAGCAAGAAAAATTTCACTGTCATAGTTTTTTTTTGAAAATTCGAACATTTTATTGTTTTTATGAGTAATTTGCAATATTGCAACATTCAGCTATATGGCATTTAACATTTTTGAGAAATTTAAAAAATATGAAAATCAAATTATCCCAAATTAATTCCAATCGTGTTAGTGCCAAACTTTGCGTTTTTACCCATGATTTTTAATTTTGATTGAGTAAGAGATTGGTTGAAAGTTTATTTAAATTTGAGCAAACTTGTAAGTCTTTCACTTTCGAGGCGCATACTAACTTTAACACAGCTGAAGTTTTAAAAATCGAAAACAATGGAAAGAGTGTTTAGATTGCCTCAATATATTTGGCGTCACATTTTAGAGGAAGTGATTTTTCTTTTCTCTAGAGTCACCTGCAATTTCTGATCGCAGTCTTTTTAACATTCTTATCGTTTTGGTCTAGGTTTTGTGAAACTCACTCACATTGTATGTATTTTTTGAGTATTTTAGGACGTTTTATTGTTTGGAGTGTTTGTTTTGTGATCACCATGGGGACGTTTTGAATTTCAAATTTGTTTTAGTGGCTGTCTACGTGCTACGCTTATAACCTTTACAAAATACATCATTGATAATTCCATATTTTCACTTTGTTTTGAAAAGAGCATAAAACTCTAAACAGAACAAAAATATTCACTAGAAGACACTGTGATTTTGACATACAGGAATACCTATTGTCTATACCTCCTAACAGTGTTGTTGTCTATACCACTTCTATAATGTCGGTTTGTCGAGACAAAATCGCGAATTTATGAGCTGGTTAAATTAACTGTCATAATATTGAAGTTGTTACGAATGTAATGATTTTTTTCGTTTTTTTTCGTGTTCTGGATTAGATTAGGGGTACTATTACGATTACCATCATTGTCCTCACAAATTGATGTTTGTATGCACCGCAGACATATTATGGTCAATGGACATAGGAATAGAAGTGTTCCGGAACACAACAGCTGAGAATGAAAACACTGATCAAGATCGGTATTTGCTTTTCAAATCTGTGCTTAACGCCACAGAAAACCTGGCCAAGTTTGTTCTACGCAACATGATGCATGGCAGTGGTCCCGTGCTTTTGGAAACCTCGTCCATTCGTTTACACTTGGAGAGCGACTCTTTGGAGAAATTAACGAATGGAACGGTAATGATGGGTGACGGCAACGGATTTAGGATACCATCGGCAGAGAACCTGTTCTCCAACCTTTCGTCATCGTTTTCTGTAAACAGAGTTGTATGTACAACGCTTAGTTATCATCCCTTCATGGACAAACTCACACACACGTCATTATTTGGAGTATATTTTGTGTGCAAATTGTTGCATACTTTTTCTCGTGAACGCAAAAAAACCCTGTTCACTCCCATTCTGAATTTCCCCTAATATGGGCTTAGGGATCCCAATGCGAGATTATAATAACTGATTTGAAAAAGAGAAGTGACACAAACTGAATGCATCGCTTCAAACTAAAAACAATTGAGTATCTGTTGTTTCTAAATTGTGGAATTAAAGCATAAAGTTTAAGCCTTCGTCCCATTTCCTTCTCTGGAGGTCAAAGTTGACCATAGAAAACAATGGTATTAGTTCAAGCCATGGTGGTGAGAGGTTAAATGACAATTACTTCATGTATAAGTTTTTAGGAAGATGACAAACCCATCAGAGATTTGAAAGTCAGATACCTGACAATATATTTTCATTCACAACAGGTCAGTCGACTAGATAGAAGGTCATTTCAACGTGGCAATAAACTAAACGAAAACGATGTGCTGAGTTTGTTCTTCACCGACAGGGAAGGCAATGAAATTCAAGGTAAAATATATTTTCAACGGCTGTTAAGGTAGTAAGCGCTTTTCCTTAAATTTTCTCTTTTTGATTCAATAATAAAACTCAAGGGTCATCGAGCAAAATCTGTTACTAAAAACAAAGTAGCCAATATTTTCTGCAAATAGCTGAATATTTAACAAAAGGCTAAAATTGTCACAAGTTTTAGCCATTTTCATTTTGATGGGCCAGTAATGCTAATCTTTGATGATAAGTTCACAGTTTTTTTTTAATCTTCAAGCATGATAATTATTTTTCTATTCCCCAAAGCACGTAGATATACACAGTATTCAGCTTGTCAACTCACAATGTACATGTGTAAACTGCATTGTTATTGTTGACAAAAGACTTCTGGTCTGGACTGGAATTCAAATGTAAACAATAACAGTGTATTTTACACATACAGAGACTATGTTGACAAGCAAAATAGTGTGTGTTTCCACATTCTTTTAGAAATATAAAAACTTGTAATTGATGTTCAAAATAAAACTACTAATGAAAAATATGTAAACAGTTATCATTACCGCCCTCTAGTAACATTTTCATGGTTGTGTTCTCTTTATTCAGTGAATAACACGACTGAAGACATCCAAGTCATAATCGCCAGCGATCCTCCAACACCCGAGAGACACGTGTTGATAGAAGGTTTATACCTTAAACACGGAGATGTAACATATTTCGGTTTACAAAATAAACGTGAGTATATATCAAAGAACACAGATTTCCCCGTCGGAAAATTTCTAAAAGTAGAGCGTTATAAAAATAACACAAATAACTTCATGTACAAAGTAATAATTAGTTCCAGAGACCAGCTCTGGAACTGTTACTTTTTGCTCACTTTCTTTCTTTCTTTCTTTCTCTCGTATTACTACCATAGAACATGCTATATACAAATTTTACCTTAATTACTCACAATGCATTGCGATACGCTTATGACGTCATCGCTCAGCTCGGACTGGTTTTACGGGCATTTCTTGTTTGTTTTTTTATTTATGTTTTATTTTGCATTGCACAAATATCAAATTGCGTTCAGCTATTAATAATTCTAGCTTTATTTCGCTTTGTTTTTCGTTGCTTTTTGATTTTTATATTTCTCTAAATACTCGCCGCACGTGGTGCTATACTGTTTCGCCCGAGTGCTCATGGGTTGAATGTTAACAATGGCCGCGGATACGAACGCGTCGCTCGCATGGAGAGAGAAAAGTAGGCTTTCCGTAAGTTTACAATCGCGGCTGGGCACATCGTGTACCTAGGCGAGGTGGGTGTGCTCGAAAACGAAGATCAATGCAAAATTTGGATTCAAAATCCGCTGTTTCGGCGGAGAAACTGCCCGCCGTATTTCTGAGGAGCCACTAGCGGTTTTTTCCATATCAGTCTGCAGGGCTGTGGTGGGAGGCCGTTTAACGCCGGTAACACACAGCCCTGCCATGCAGAGCTAGGCATTCATAGTGAACTCTCTGTCACCGCACCGGCATGCGTTGGCTGCACGTAAAGGCAACTCAACTTTCCAACATCAAACAGTCAGTATCTTGTGAAAACAACGACATAGCAATGAAAATTGTTTTAGTCAGTGGTAAAAACTCTTAACAGATGAAGCGTTAATTGCTTTTAATCAAATGAAAATGCATGTGGCCTCGGTTTTCAAGTTCAACGGCCTAGGTCCGATGTCTCCTTTCGTCTGATATACATTTCCATGCGTTGTCGCCCCCGTATGTATCTGTTGCGTTTTTACCGTACATGTAGCCATTTGTAATCTGTGTACTGTACCTCCCTGGACTGCCTTGCTTTTAGTTGTATTCTGTTGTTGTATCAGCCCTCACTATAGGTACGTGCTTGCATATATAAAATCCGAAGCACTCTTTCATTCTGCACCAATCTTCATCACACACTCTCTTAAGACTTCCGCTGCTCTGGTCTCTGGAATTTCGCTTTTGCTTGCAAATGCTTTCTAGTTGTCGCTTGTAGTAGTGCTTTGTAATGGAATAAATATATATAATTTATATATATATATATATATATATATATATATATAGCGGATGAATAAATTTGCACACGTCTACTGATCTTGATACAACGTTTCGTCCTAAAATTAGTATATATATATATATAAATATATAAATATATATATATATATATATATATATATATATATATATATATATATATATATATATATATATATATATATATTCACTGTGACCGGAACTACTTCCAGCTACGCGTACGCGTTCGTATGTTCATATGTATGAAACAGTTGAGCGAACAGAATTAATGACACTCCAAAATCTCATTTATAATTATTGTCAAAATTTCAATGTTTTATTTCAGTTATAGGGCACATGAACGATTGCACCAAAACAAACAAATCGAACGCATTAAAAATTTGTATGCATAGCAACCGACCTCGCGACACCTTTCATCATTCACGAAAATCTTTATTCATACCCATTTTCCACACAGCCAAAGAACAACAGAGGAGTCACAGAGAAAACCCCATAGCCGAATGACTACACAGGAGTCACAGAGTACACCACATAAGAGTGGTAGCAGAGGAGCTACAAAGACAATGGCTTAAATTGTGATAACGGAATTGAAGATGTTTGTTCGATGTAAGTGTTCATCTGATTGTCAAGATTCGGTGTCAAAGTAAATAGGTATCCAAGTCACATCAGCAATTCTTTTGTTGAATTTTCAAAATTACGTAGAACTTGTATATGCACTTCACAGCCTGTCACCTTCTAAGAGCATTCACATTTGTTTATTCTAATTGAATATCAGAAAGCCAAAATATTTCAAAAAGTCATGACTACAATGACGTAGTCAATCAATTTCCTGCACATACGTTGTAGCTCACACACACTATATTTGTTTTGAAATGAAAATATACAGTGCGTTTCACCTAGGTACCGCAACTAAGCGTATGAGACGGACACATTTCACTTACAAAACAAATGATTAGCTCGGGTATCATGACACATTTCAAAGCTACAATCTCATTGATTATTTACAGTAAAACCATCATGGAGCAGCCCCTCTGTCCAGACTGAGAGATACACTTTGTATACTATGTAACTGTTTTTACAATTGCAGCTGAGAGTTCAAGAGCTGAAGCTTTTCTCTACAGAAACGTCTGCACTCAAAATAAACCTTTCTTGCATTGACAACTGACATTTAAGATTCATGTCAGATCTCAAAGTCAACATCATGTTCGGGCCCTGCGTATTTCATTTCTTGCAAGGTCAAAGTTTCAGCTTTTCAACTCTTAGCTGCAATTGTAAAAACAGTTGCATTGTGAGACCTTCTGTTTTGAGGCGAGCGATTGCTCCGCTCGCCTACAAATCTCATGCAAATCAAATTCTGCAAGAGCAATTAGCCACTCGCGCCACGGCTGGGTCGCGAAACAATCATGAGTTCGTGCTACCGTAAAACTTTGAAAGACGTGAATTTTTGCAACATTTTGGCGTACAGCACAGGAGTGATCACTTCGATATATCACGGTAACAATCAGCCAAGTTAACTTTGGTTGAAAACCAACTAGCATTCAGGATGTTTCTGCGGGCCGCAAACAAATGAAACATAACTTGACTTGGACTGCCGGTAGCACGATTCAGTGTTAAATTTAGTTCCGTACTCGGCATAGCTCAAACCATGGGGTAAAAAATACCTCCATTTTCAAAACCAAACATGTTTGATGACAGCACTGTTGTCTTGGTATGTTTTTGTCTTAATGCCTTAATGCCAATATATCCAATGTGCATACCGTATAGCTTTTTTTGAAAGGCTTGTATGAAAAAATCATGAAAATTTACATGTCCTTTTGAAAGTATAACTTCATCTACTTGTTCATGAATACAACAGAGGCCACATTTCTGCATATTTATTGTTCGAAAAATGTTGAAAGTGAGCCAATATGCTATGAACATTTGGATGGGAGAACACTGCGTATCCTGTTTCATCTATCAAAATACATAACCTGTACATTTTCTCCCTTCTCTATTACATAACAATAAGGACAGCTAGTGCATATTGTTTTCGTAATAAATTTAATTAATGCGCTCTCCATACTGTTTTCAGGGGACCTGTTCAGTCGCTCTCCTAATTTCAGCAGTGACATATTTAAATCACAAGAGATGACACAATTTTTTTTCACTCGCCCCACTATTTTCAGGGGAGCTGCTAAATCACCCACCTACCTACCACTCGCCTGGATAGTTTCGGGAGAGTGAATTTCAGCTCTCCTGCCATTTTCAAAAAAATAAACCCTGCATTGTAGATCAAGTGTATCTCTCAGTCTGGACAGAGGGGCTGCTCCATGATGTAATTTATTAAGGAGTCGGTGACTTTGAAATGTGTTGTGATACACAAGGTAATCATTTGTGTTGTAGGTGAAATGTGTCTGTCTCATACACTGAGGTGCAGTACCTAGGTGAAACGCACTATAACAGCAGATGGTTTCGGGTATTTTATGAAATTTTCGAAGTTAAAACTCAAGACTTCATGATATTATTTAGGCATTGTTTTGTATTGTGCAGATGTTAAGTTGCTAAATCAAGAAATTATCCATGCACACAATGAGCTGTATGTCCACGACACTGGTATTTATAAGTAACATTAATATAATCGTTCTTCATTTCACAGATGTGAGCCAAAGAAGCATCACAACTCAAGTTAATATTGAAAGAGGGATTTAAGCAAGGTAATTGTCTTTATAGTAAATGCATACAGTTATTTCAAGGAATTTGGTCGTGAAAGGCTACATTATTCCGTCTCTATGCAGATTATCATTATACCATATTGTAATACAACTGTATCATTCATTTTGAAGTTTTCTGGTCATTGTTGCTGTTCCTCAGCATTATCATGATGATTTTACATTCAGATTTTGTTGTTTTGCTGTTAACACTGCCATACTATGCAGTATGAGACAGTGAGGGACTTCAAAAACTTCAAATAGGCCTTTTTATACTGATTTGGCTATTTTTGAAATAAGAATCCTACACTACAGAATGTAAAATGGTTTCGCAAATTATTTTCTAATGGAGATCAAAAAAACATGTTGAGTTTACAGTCAGAATCACGCCGCCCTGGAACTTATCCCATAATGCACCGCGGCGTACCTGCGCAAGATTGTTTATTTCATCACTTGACAGTCAGACACCATGGCGAGCGCTTCGCTCAGCGTAAAAGTCAACCCACACATGTCCCGAGAGTTTGATGATGGTGACGACAAGCTGATAATTCAGGCAGTCGAAACCAAACGAACTTATATATATCAGATACCATATGCAGCGTCATTTTCAATTGAATTGTATATGGTAGCAGCAAGTTTTCCCGGAGAATTAGATGAAGTCGGACCTATTTTTCTGAAAAAAGTTGACGCAGTGAAAAACTTCGTGTGTCCTCAGAGAATTCAAGTAACGAACAGCTTTGATATGGCGGTAAGTTTTACTGTATACTAAACTTTTTTTGCCAAAAGTCGTTCGATTTGTTTATTTGGGTGCTAAAAATCTTTTGGAGAAAGCAACGATAACTTTTTTTCACTTGTTTAAATCATCGTGTTGCTGGTTAAAATTTCGACAAAATTTCTTCGTAATGTTACCAAAGTATACCTAAAATCTAAATACGTTTCAGGATGACAGCGAGCACATACGTTTATGAGCCAAATATGGAAGAGAAAGGGATCATTTATGACGAAGGGTGAATGCAAAGAGCAAGTAGGGCCTATAGAACGTTTCAAAACCGCGACCGTTCCCTTTACACCAGTTTATATTATAATTTTCATCAATACAATGTTGTCGTCGTCAAAGAGAGACAAGTTTTCTGTTCTGGATTTAGAGAAAGTATGCTGGATTTCACCAAATCTGTTAAAAAGACAATTTTCTAAACACTGCATGGGTCGGCCTAGATGCCAGGTGTGTGATGAATGTACCCACATCATTGTCACACACAAGTCATTTCTTTGCAGACACCTGAGTTGCTTCCTGCCTTAAATAGAAAGGATGATTAACAATCGGCAATTAACGCATTGACACATATTGGCCCACTTCCGTACGTGGTCCTTTCCTTCAACATTTTCAATACTTTACGCACTGCAGTTATACAAATTTAGCCCTGTTTAGCCCGAGTTTAATACACAGAACGAAGTTTGATATATATTTTGTTGAAGTTCTTTTCGTGGGAAAGCTTGCAGTTTTCAGTTTTCAGTTTCGTTCGCCAAGTCAACCTCATATTTTAATATCCCTGAATGGCGGAGACATTTGACCATACAGCAGTGTTTGTTTTCTAGTTTTTAAGGAACACTTTTCTCGCCTACAGGTTTTTTATATAGGGACCACATTCTCATATGAGTTATTTTTGGCATTGGTATCATAACGGAGAGAAATACGTCATGTTATCAAACTTGGTTGTCCGCAGGAGCTACCACAGTAGCTCCATTGTCAGTTTTCAAATAAAAGTAACTCCCCGCTGTATGGAAACTCATTTAGAAGCGATTATATTCGTGTATTATACGTCGATAATTAGAAATCGTCTTTTTCGGCAGAATGCATCTTACCATCATCTTATTCCTCGTGTTCCCAAGGTTACGGCGTGCGACTGAGAAGGGGAGTTGGCAAATGTTTACCTGTGGTTATAGCAAAAAAGTGGTCTCTAAGACATTATACATTATGCCGTAGAAAAACTAAAAATATGTGCTTACCAGGTCTTCAGTTTTTTTTCTGTTTGCGAAGAAATCGTCGTGGACACATTATAAGCTCATTGTCTGACTATACTGATCTGATCGGTCCCTTTTTAGCAATTTGCTACATGATTCTCTACAAATACGCGTCGCTGTTTTCAGTAAGCAGAACGTCGTTCGAGGAAACCAGGAATCATAACATTTTTCTCTTGACACTTTTGATTATATATTTTTGATCATGAATGACTTTTTTGGCACACAGTCGTCCAAGTAGCCGACAATGAAATGCTAATGATATGCGTAGTGTAACTCCTCGACTAACTTTCAGCAGGTGGCTCACTCTCTACTATTTTTAGTATTTTATACTAAGTCACATACTAAGTCTTATTCTACCTGCAACTTAAAACTGATAGTAATTTTGTAGCTCGTTCTTTACTATTTTTCGTACTATTTGATAGCCGGTATCAGAGAGTTCGTGTTCCTGTCGGCTACATAGACGATCTGCCTTTTTTTGCATGATCTTGAATTATCTCTCTGTGAACGTTTTTGATCATGCCAGTGATTGTTCAAAGTGTAGTTTACTGGTGTTTTTGAACAACGCTTTTCTAGATTACAAAACTCCAGAAATTTCTCAACGGGTCACATCTTTTTGAATATTTTCGTGTCTTGACAGGTAGAACTCATTAAATAATATTGCCATCTTATATCATTTATTGAAACTCGTAACCGCATTCAACCATTTATTCGAGCACTAGCCACCAACAAATATGAATGACTAAGCCGAAAGTCAGTGCAAATGTAACAAACACAAATGCAATATAAAGAAAGATTTGCAATGGTCAGATCCCCTCAAGTTAGACACTGCAAGGATAAATTACGATCAGTAAATGTTACTGGCAGTCAGAGTGCCACTAAGTTAATAACTCGTTTTGAACAATTTGTCTGCATGGAAGATCTGCAAGTCTTAGGTGTGCAAAAGAATGATTTCGCTGACGTTTCTCTAATTAGCTATAACTGTTATTACTACTTTTGCTGATGCTATTACCTTCATTTTCCAGAAAACAGGTATAAAAACATCTTTTTATGCTACTTTATAGGGTGTTTTCAGTCACCATGATGATGGCACCGAATATGAAGAGGACACACTTTTAGATTACATGTGTGTAGTTGATTGGAAGGAGGTAACTCCAACACCAGTACCAGTGCAGACAACAATGAACGGGAAAAGGTTAGTGGCTAAAATGAAGCGGGACTACATTAGTTTTGTCAGCGATAGACGCGTCACCCCTCTGAACATATGTATCAGCGAGCCCCCATCATGACATCAGCGCCACAGTCAAGACCGGTGTCGACGGCTAAGCCACCAAGACCAAGCACAACATCCTCCTCAACTCATAATCCAGCTGGCAACTCCCATTCCGCAGCGCCCACACACATATCCAGCAACCAGAACAGGCGAACCAGGAATGAAGTCCTTCTACAAGAACTCGAAGATGAACAAAAGTTATTTACAGAGAAGTTTCAGCTGAAAGGTTGTAACCTCAGAGACTCATGTCAGAGAACTTTGAAACTGTGCAGGCAACTGCAGATGAAAAAAGAGGA
>LD343452.1:88203-104240 GCA_001465055.1 Ptychodera flava | reverse complement strand
GATGTAAAAGCTGTCTATGAATATAACCCAGCTATGCTGGTGAACAAAAATCACAAGTGATCTGAAAATGGGGTCATGTAGGTGACAATGTACCACTCACCAGCACTAGAAAAACTTTCGTGTTCTGGCATCTTTGCCCTCACAGCGCTACCATTTTGCCGCGGTGCATTATTGGATAAGTTCCAGCACCGCCTGAGTCAGAATATTCTTCTATTTTAATTATTAATTCTGTAAATTCCACTTTTTAAACAGGAATATGCTTGGAAAAACTACTCTACAGATGCTGAAAGAAGAAAGAAATTCCCGGTTAGTTGCTTTAAAGAACTCATTACTCCTTGTAGACTTCAGTTTTTATTTAATAACCAAAATTTTGTATCATGTGAAAAAGAATACTGTATTTGCTTTCTCTATGTTGGCATTATTTATAGAAAATGAAGAAAAGAAAAACAATGCCCATGGTATAAAGAATACAAAAGGTACCATAAATGAGTACTAAAATGAGTTGATGTTTGTTCATTTTGTGGGTTCTGATTTTATTGCGGTGTTGTATAATATAATATATAATATATATATGACAAACAGTTGTATATAATTACGCTGACCTACCACATACTTTATCTTCTATAACTGAAGCTTTGCAGACTAAGTTGATGCATCTCACAGGTTTGAAATAACAATTTGATCCGTACCTCAGGATTTCATTATTAACATGTGTGTTATTTTGTGATGACTGCAGCTTGCCATAAACATTCCGTAAATTTTTATCTACTTAATCCTTTGAGTGGTGAAGTCTATTTTTGTCCCCTTTATACAGAAACCTAAGTCAATTTTTGTCAGATGTTTGCCAAAATTTTGAGGAAAAAGCTGTAGCAAATGAAATGTGATTTCCTTTTTGGTCCAAAATTATCAAAAAAGTGCAGCAAAATTTCGTAAAATTGGTAAAATTTTGCACTAAATTATGGCGGGAGAAAATTACAGCGCTCAAAGGGTTAATAAGTAAATTCAGTTTAACGGTGGGAATAATGCACTGTTCCTTTTTTGCTTCCTTTTTAGGTTAAAGCACTGATGAACTTAAAAAGGGGGAGACTGGATTGTCATGTTGTATGATGAACTCTGTTGGCCACATCGTAAAGATCTAGGGAAAACAGTACATTTCTTGCAAGGAGCTGCAATTCATCCAACGAGACTCAGTAGAAGTGATACACAATACCATCGCTCGTGGGGGTTCATAAAGGATCTATGGGGAACATCTAACCGGACTCAGTAGAAATAATAAACAAAAAATAAAGGAACAACATATCACCTGTGGGGGGTGATGTAAAATCAATGAAGAGACGATGTTAAAGATAGCAGCTCCATCATAGGAATGAGCAGAGAAGTTATGAACTGTAAACATTGAAAGTGCTACATGGAAGAAAGGAATGAAGTTTAAATAAATACATTTTATGAAATTTAAGCATCATGTGTTTTTTGTGTATTGGTTTGTATGCCTCTGAAAAGTCCTCCATTGTTAAAGCACTCCTTGGAAATTGCAGTTAATTCCTTGGAATTTAATCGTATGAACATTTAGATTGGTTACCTAAAATATTTTGTTTGAACCAAAACGTTGTCATGCAAATACTCGTACAAAATGGAATTGTGACCACAAATACTCTTGGAAAGTTGCAGAAAAAAGTACAGGAAAGTCATCAAATTTAGAGAGACTTTGACTGTATAAAATGTATGGTGATTTGTCTCTTTGTGAGCTCTTCAATGTCATCGGGAAAACTTAAGTTCTCAGTGATGTAAACTATTCAAGAGTAAGTAAACTATTCAAGAGTAAGCAAGACGTTTTGAATTTAATGATTTTTACTGCTTTTTATAAAAGTGAGGCCAAGGTTTTCAGAAACTCTTTGTCTTGTTGCCTCACTTCAGCAGGTTTTTGGCAATATTCTTGAAAGAAAACCCACAGTGGATTTAATTGGCCTTGACCTCTAAGCTTTTCTACGTACACATCTTTGTAAATGTACTGAAAACACACTCATGCTAGCAGAGTTTTACATTCTTGTGGAAATCATGAAAGTGAAAGGGATGTTTATGCTACAGGTCATGAATTGATTTGAGTAACTTTTTTCCAGCTGCATCATGTGCAAGTAGCTAATTTTTTTGTTAAAAAAACCATATGGCAGAATAATTAGAAAGTAGTGAAATAGACAAAGTGTAATTAGTAAGGCAATGCTGAAGACGGAAATTAGAGAAATGGGGATGAAGTTAATTTGGCAGTTTATTTGCTGCAACAAAATATATTGTCAATTGTATTGTTTAACTCACAGAATATTTTCAAATATATAGTCTAGTTATAAAACTATTGTCTAGTATATTGGTTAACAACCACAAGGTTTGTAAATATATTATTGACTTCATTGATATTGTCCAATTTATGGGGGCATGTAAAAAATTGCAATATGCATTGGCAAATAAAAAAAATTGATAAATTTATTTGCCAAACGGCGTTTTTTAACCTACTCTACGCCTAAAATTGAAGGTGATTATAGAAAGTTCAGGTCATGTTTTAATATGTCCACAGTGAGGAGAAAATGTATGTACACTCAAACAGTCAGAAAAATGTACTTTTCCGAAACGCAATAGAAATTCTGGAATAGAAATTATTCTGGAACCTGTTATATATATATATATATATATATATATATATATATATATATATATATATATATATATATATATATATATATATATATATATATATAAACACAAATAAATTCAAGTACAACGTAATAATATCTTTTAATTAAGTTTCATGCATATAGCAATCATCAGACTGCTTTTGCCCACATGACGCCTGCAGTTTATAGGCTTGGGACAGGCCATCATACTATAGTTCTAAGTGGTGTTGAATTCGATGAATAAAATTGTTTTGATAACGACACTTTGAGGCCAGCTAAGATCGTTTGTTTAACGGCGTAATGTGTAGTTTTTTCTGATATACAAAGATTACATCGCTTGCTGATGTTAGATTTTCTCGATGCTTTGTCAATAATTGGCCATGACAAATCAAGGACCTGGCCATTGTTCCTCAGAGACCAAATAAACTTTGATAGTTCAGTGCTGTTCTCATACTTTTTGTTACAGAACGATTGTAGGCAAGGGTCCTTAGCGTCCCACAGATATTACTGCTTTACACTTGAAGTAATTTCTGTATAATTCTTTGCTTTTATCATCCAGCACTGTAATTTCCCACTGGGACATACGTATACTTATACACAATCGACCACAGTGACTCAGATACTTCATACCGGTCCTGAACTAATTTATTCAAGAACAAAACTTTCCGTAACTCACATATAAAACAGTAGCATAAATTAACATATACTTCGTTCAAAGCAATTACAATATGATTGACAGCTGTTCAATAGAAACTAATCATGACATCTTCCTTCTTTTATGAACGAGTCTGAAATGTTCTGATGAACATTTTGAATTATTAGTGTTGATAGAAATATCTTTAAATTGTGTTTCTTATAATTAATGAACAGTTCAGTGATGTCACAACTGACAATGGATACGATTCAAGATCAAACATCACACAACAAACAAAATATTAAATATTAAATTGCCTGACTAATTAAGCATGGGGTGGACTACCAGCTTCACGGAGAGTTGATTATTATTCTGCCCCGTTGTAACTCATCCCTTTACCTATCTTGTGAAAAATATTCATCAAATTCAAATCGGAAAGGCTTTCGAATGACTTTTCCACTTCCTTCCGCGACTGCAGCTTGTGATTGGTTCCATAATAGATGTACTGGTGACAGTTTGCAACGATGACGGAGTTTGTATGATGAACCAGATAGTATTTTGTTTTGCGGCAGCTTGGTGGGACTTGTAGATGGGTAAACCGGAAACAAGGTTGACAAATTTTTGGCATGACAGCAAAAAGTACCGGAAAGTTACAATGAGTTGTAAAAATTTTTCAGCACATTTGTAGATTTTCACTAAAGATATCCCTCCAGAACTTGAACATAAGATAAAAAAAATGCCTGATTTTGCATTTCAGTGTAACTAACGACGATGTGAACACAACAGTCAAATTGTTGAAGTATTCATATTTATAACATTGTTTCTTAAAAGGGTTACTTTAGGCTTAAAAGACGCTCCTACAAATTAAGCAGGATGAAAGCCCCAGATTTCAGAGACATAGAGAAGAATTGGTAAGATTTTACTGTCGAAAATTTTTAAAGCCAGTGTTGGTGGAGGGGTTCCAAACTTACACAAGCAACTTTTCAAGTTGGAAAGCGCCCTGTTGGCCTTTTCACTTAAACATTTCTGTGCTTGGAACCATTGCCCAATCCAGGATAAAACAATACCCAAATAACTTTGAAATGAAGTAACTGGCACGGGCCTCTTTCCCGTCATAAAACCACTTCTCATAAGTCTTAAGGCTTCGACCCCTTCTAAATACAATAACTTTAGTTTTATCAATATTAACAGACAGTTTCCACTTACTACACTATTCATACAATTTGTTCAATAAACGTTGTAGACCAATTTTAGCACTTCTAGTTAAGGCAAGGTCGTCTGCAAGACGCAATTGAACAATTTTCAAAACACGTACCAATATCAACTCCAGAAAAATGTGTACTTTGTAGTGATTCCCTAATGTCATTTAGAAACATGGAAACAAAATAGGTGGCAGCACTGGACCTTGTTGAGCACCGTAACTACACGTAAATAATTCAGTAATACAATTTGGTGTTCGTACACAGGATTTGACGTTTTGATACATCGAGAAAATAATTTTATACATTTTACCGTTTAAACCAAATTTAAGTACTTCATAAAACATACAGTAATGGTCAATTCTATCGAAAGCTTTCTCGAAGTCAATGAAAAGATACGTTCACTCTGTACTTTTTATTTGCTAGGTATTTTGAAATAATTGTGTAAAGAATAAATAAATTATCAGAAGTACAGTATGATTTTCGAAGACTCGTTGTTCTTCAACAATTGGACAGTTTTCCTCTAACCATTTATGCAATCTGATATAAAGAATACTACAAAAAATCTCCCCCATTATTGGTAACAAAGTAATACCTTTATAGTTATTTGCACAGTTTCTGTCTCCTTTTTTGTAAAAAAAGAACAATGACACCTTGAGCCCATTGTGATGGGAAAATTCCTGCTTCAAATACAACAATGAAAAGTTTACATATTATTTCTTTGATGATAAGTGGACAACTTCTATAAAATACTGAAGTAACACCATTGATACCCGAGGCTTTACCTATATTAAGCTTATTAATACGCCGGTCAATTACATATAAAGTAATTACAGAATTCAAAATATTTAGGTCATTATAACCACTTTCTTCTCCAAACTCAACGTAATCAACAAAACCCTTAATTTCACCATAAAAATGTGCAAAACTATCATTTTCTTGACCTGGTGTATTTAAAAGGGATTTAAAATAATCCAACCAATCTTCAGTAATGATTTCGCAAGAAGGTGGAGTTGACTTCCCTTTTACCAATGACCAGAAATATCTTGAGTTAGTTTGTTTGGCTGCAACAACTAGTTTTTGAGAAGATTACAACTCTTGTGACTTTGTTTCTCATATGCGACAAACTCTCGGTATTCACGCTTACAATTTTTCAATTCTTCTAAATGACATATTGATCTATTATCTCTGTATCTATTTACACAAGTATTTGAAGTACATTTAAAAATTCTTACACTCATTATCGTACGATGACTTTCCAGAGCCCCTTACAAAGTCATTTTGTCAGAGAGCACAGTTACATGACAAGTTTCATATAATTTGCCGCAGATTGCAACATCTTCGAAAAGGCAGTTAGCGGCCTCATCTATACCCAAATTCGCAATATGTCACTCAAAATTATATATCTGTGCTCTAGCTGCGGTGGAATCCCAATATTTAAAAAAAAATTCAGACTTATTTGACAAAGCTTGTAACTGTGTTGGGTTGTCAGTGTCATCACCAGTACTATCATGAACATTTTGTACAGTATCTGAACTTGGAAAATTGGTTATAACATCAAATAAAAGGGGTTGATGATCTAACTCAACTCTGATATCAACTTGAAATTGTACAATATTGGAAAAATTATATAGAAAGCTTAAAAATAATCTATTACACTGGATCCTGAGCCACTTACAAATGTGAAATCCCCACTTCCATTCTGTTTACACAACCTACCATTAATTATACGCATGTTGGTGGTTTTACAAAAAATTCAAGAAATTTCTTACCAATATTATTACACACATTATCTTTGTTTTCACGGATGGTACATCCACGTCAAAATCATTCAAAACAAATTTGTCTGGCCATACATATCTGAACACATCATCATTTGTAAAATCAGGCTCCTTCGCTGTGCGGGCATTAAAATCTTTTCCTTCCTTACTTTCCTATTTATAAACACTTGTGACAATACAAGAGTCACTCACTTGCTCAACTGTCCAAGAATTTCGAAAGAGAAGCAATGTAGGCCTAAGAGGACGTGCTTGCCGATGCAAGTTGAATATGATCATGCCAGCGATAGCGAGGCCCAAGCAACAGGTGCATCAGCTGCAGGAGTTCAACGTTGCTTCTGACACTAATCATTCATGCCCTTACCAAATTGAAGCCTTCAACACTGTAGCATACATTAAAATTTCTCTGACGTTGGTAACTTGCTTACTTTTGTTTCCCTGCTTTGCTTGTTCTTTTCACAAATTGGCAAGAATTACATTTACACATCCTACGCGAAGACACGCCACTCGCACGTATGTAGACCCAGTAGAAACGATAATACAGGTTTGTGTACACCCCGGACGTTTCAACGATCCCACCCACAAACAGTACAATTTTACGGTGAATGGGGTGAAATTAATAATTTTTCAAAATACTACATTTCCTAAAAAGTAATACCCCAAATTTCCTAGTTTTGGAACATAATTTGTATTAGAGTCTAGAAAAGGGATCAAAAATCTACATTTTAATAACATTCCTTTGCCAAGTGTCAGGTGAAAAAGGCAAGCAATGCGATAATTCTTTCCACATGTTTTGTTGCCAGTAACTCCAGGGTTGATGGTATGTGAAATGACACCTACCAATGTGAATAATGTGCCTTAGTCCCCCACCTCACCCTTTCCCATCAATAATATAAGACTTCCTTATCCTGGCTTGGTTTCTGGCAAAAGAGATGCGGTGACCTTTCTTTTTGATTTCATATCTTTAATTTTTCATTTCTTTGTTTTTTATTTCTTTCTCTTTAATTTTCATTTCATTGTTAAATTCTCTTTGAGCTTACAGAATCCTATTACACAAATACGATCAACGAAACCCGGAATTGTGATATACTTTCCCTCCCTGCCTAGGGGAGCACTTTGCCTCATGTTTCACTTACCTACCAGGAACCCTCTTATCAGTATTCAGCTTTATGCCGACTTTATAGGTTAATCCATAGACAGTGGATTGGAGATGTCTGCTTACACAACTAACGTTGTTAGCTGAAGTCGTGAAAGGTTGGTTCGTATTCCTGTGTGTTTTCACTCATTCCGTCGGCCCTCCCTTTGACCTCTCCTTCCCGCCATTTTCCTATATAGCTCTCTCTCTCTCTCTCTCTCTCTCTCTCTCTCTCTCTCTCTCTCTCTCTCTCTCTCTCTCTGCCAATCGTGCACCGTGGTTACCTTTCACCTTGTCTGTTCCTTACCTAAGATATCCTCTGTTCGCATTCAGTTCTATTCATGCGGACTTCACAGCTTAGCGCTAAGCAACTTGGTGTGTCAGTCGCGTCATGAAAGTTAGGTTCGCAATCCTCAATTGTTTCATTTTGCAGTTCATCAGATTCAGCCTGTCCTTCGACACGTACACTATTACGGATTTCAATGTTTCAATTCATATTGTACAATTTTTTTTCCTTTTTACTCCTTTTTTTAACTTTGCAATGCATTTTGCCAATGTTCGGTAATGTTTTCTTCACTTTCTCGATTCCTTATTTAGCCATGTTTGTTTTCATCTTTTGGTTTTTTTTTTCACCTTTTCCATCGGCTAGCTGTCACCATGGAGAAGACGACCAGATATTGCCGAGACGTCGGTATATTATAAATATTAAAAGTTAAAGATTAAGTCACGATTGTCGTATTTGTTCTACACCCACTGTTATAATTTACCATTGACAACCTCAGTGGTGTGGATATACTGATTCTTTCTGAAATCAAGGAATAATTTGTTGCTATTTTAGCATGCGAGACTACTTCTACATCGTCTCTGGGTTTCAGTTATTTGCCTGAAAGGTGAAAAATACTTGCAAAGCCAGAAATTCCAGTAGTCTAATGCGTGATGAGTACGAAACAAAGAAAATGTCGCACAACTTATATATTGTTTCATTTGAACATTAGTCCCAACCTGTTGAAGACATTAGTTTAGTCCCATTTCCGACAGTACCCTATTTCTGCAGTCGGTCAAGATAAAAATAAATTAAAGGAAACTTGTTCAGCTGACATTGTCTTAAGAGGGAATACCTGTTCTTGAAAGGAAAGCGTTTGATTCCAAAATCAAACTGAGAACGCCAGTTCCTTTGAGAAACTAACGGAGTAATCGACAAAAAGACAAAATCACTTTTCATTTTATTTTACTTTATTTTTTCGGAAGTGACACTGTTCCTGCTTACATAAAAGCTACCTAGATCTGAAAATGCAAATCAACTTTGAAGTTCAAATTCATATACTTGATAATTTAAATAATTAATAATTTCTTTCTGTTATGGTATTGGGAAAAGATTATCTAACTGTGGAAATGAATACTGTACCCAGTACTATTCACAGAAAAAGATAAAAACGTGGAACTAAATTTCCAATCCTCGAATCGATAATACAAAATCTACTGTACTAGTGCAATAAGTATGAATGGATAAAATCTTTGATAACGAGGTTTATCTTGTAATGCATTTCATATTTCCCGTTAAGGTTTGCTCTTCAAATTAGGCTACCAGCATACCTTGCTCATTGCCAATGCCAAGCACCCTTTTTGGTTTTTTTTTTAAAGATAAATTCGTTTCCAAAAAGTGGCAAATAAAACAAATCTACATAACTGTGAATGTGTCTAGCGTTTGAACAAAATTACAATTCAACGTGTCTGAAAAATATAACTAAAAAATAAAGTACTTCAGGACGGAGCCTTCTCCTTTAAGTGTTACAAGGTTTAAAAACTTTGTGATAAAATCCTCATCATTGTTCATTATTTATAAGTGAAATATGATCTAGTCATCAATGAAAAAGATAACATCTTAATTGTATAACAGAGGATTGAAGGGAAACTTTTATCCCATCAAGAGTAACAAAATTTCGAATATTCCAAACTGTGTATTTTACAAAGGGAATATGTTACAGTATATCATGTCTAATGTTGGATTATTATCATTTTCAATTCCTGCAATCGCTAATCTCTTGATATTCATATTGATATCAAAATTGTTTTTTCTGACAAAGAAATATATTTCTGCCAGATATCTGTCACTTATTTACACAAAAATAAGATGCGTTCCAGAGTTTTTTCTTGACCACAAATATGGCATTTCTCATCACGTAAATCATAGACAGTAGAGTTTCTCAACTGTCTATGCTTAAATTAAAAGTTTTGACCAAGTATTCCTGTGACTAGGCCTCTTTGAAATATCTTGCAATTTATATCATTTACTAAATTGCTAACAATTCCTGTTTAATTAAGACGACTGAATAAATTAGCTCTATAATTGTCAGTGAGAGTAAAATTCTCAGCCCATTTTTGACCGATTTGACCTTTGACTGCGTGCCATTTCTATCCAAACTATTTTCCAATAAAGTGACTTGGTTTTGACATCTATTTTTGTCAGACCATAATTCTCTAAGTCTAAAATATCATAGTTATTTTCATTTTGAATGTTTGAACTGATGGTTTGTTTCCAGGGATCTGGAATTGAATAAGGAGTGTTTCGTACTCTGTCTTAATTTTCTCTTGCACATTACTATTCGTACCTCCTCTAATTTTTGCAATTATTTCCTATTGCTCAAGCCAGTCATTTTATGTTATCATTTCAGATGTCTTTAAGCCTTAAAATTCTACTCTTTGACCATTTTTCGTTAAAGAGGGCATTTTCATTGTACCAAAGAACTTCGCCTTGCGATATGATGTCTCACTTAAGTTCGGTTGACCAGTCCATTCAGTCGAAATATGTTCCTGGTCCTGGTTGCCGTCCGCGCTCCCAATGAAAATCCGTGAAAATTGCGGATATTATACTCGCTTTGAAGTAATCAAGGCGTCGCTACATACAAGAAAGTCATTGGAATGTCCAGGTATGTTTGCGCACGCACATCTCTATGAAAAATTGTCAATTTTCCTGAGAGTTTTCTGCCTACACAGTGCAAAGGGCTGTCTGTCTAACAAACGATGTGAAATCTGCTAACGGATTCATCGTCAAAAGACACGAAAATGTGAAAATTTTGTGTATATTTTACTTTTTCTAGTATTATAAGGAAACAATCTTTGTGTTTGATCCAAAAGACCGAAAAAACGTAAAACTTTAAATTTTACAGCAAGTATTCAACATTTTCAGCCCATCCGTAGCATCTGTTGTATAAAAACTTGTTCTGGGGATGTTTTAGATTTTCACCAGAAATATACCTGCAGACTTGACATGCCATATTGTCATGTCGGCATCTCTGTATGTTTCTGTGCACGTATGCACACATCTGTGAAAGTCAATAAATCATTCTGACAAATTTTTCACAATAAAATTGCAAACAGGCTGTCAGAAAAAAAGATACAAAAATATTTAATTGACAGTATTTTACAAAATAGTTTCATAAGATATTCCATCGAAGTGAGAACATTATGTTTGATCCAAAATAACAGTGGTAATTTTGAAAAATTGTTGAAATGACGGTAAAAATACACATTTAGAGCCTGTCAGTCTGGAAAGTTGTAGATTTTCACCAGAAATATACCTGCAGACTTGACATGTTATATTGTCATGTCTGCTTCTATGTATGTTTCTGTACACTCATGCACACATCTGTGAAAGTCAAAAAATTATTCTGACAAATATTTCACAAATATTGCATCAAGCTGCTGTCAGAAAAAATTTCAAAATATACAAAGATAAATTGACTGCATTTTACAAAACAGTTCGATAAAACAGTCCGTTGAAGTGATAAGTGTATGTTTGATCCAAAATTACCATTAAATATACATTTTTTTTGAAACGACAGCAAAAACTACACATTTATAGCCTGCCAGTTGCAATGTGTTGTGTAAAATTGGTCAGAAAATTTTTAGATTTTCACTAGAAATATCCATGCAGAGTTGTCATAATGTGGTGTCATGTCTGCTTATATGTACAGTAGTTTAATACAGCTTGACATTGTAACAACTAATCTGTATGGATTATCTTTACACAGTGCAATGTAACGGGGATACTCTAACTGACCTTGACCTATATATCCGAGAAATTCACCATCGCAATTGAAGTGAGCCACTCTTTCCCCTTTGTGATCACAAACATATATGCCATCTTGTTGGTGATCAAAACACAAACCCATTGGTCCCTTTAACTGTCCCTTGCCAACGTCTCTTATACTTTGCAGCTGGTGATTCAAAACTTGAACGCAATGTCTGCCAAAATCTGATACAAAAATACATTTCTTACTCCCAATTAGACCATAGGGCACACTGAGTTGTCCTTTTTCAGTTCTTGCAATGTGTTCACCAGATTTCTTATGTTTTCTCACATATCCATTCCTGTCACCAATGAATATAAAACCATCAGGACTCAAGAAGATACCGGTTGGATCAATTCCTTCATTGCGTCCAAAACAGTTTAAAATCTTGTTTTGTCCAGAACTCAGCACAACTTGACCATTCCTGGAATCACTCATAAAGTATTGGTCATTGTCTTCATCCACTGTGACATTCCATGGATAAAATGACTTTGGGAATGCATGGAATTGTAAGATGAGATCACAGCAGAGTTTGATTGGATCAATAACCTGAACTCTATTATTCAATCTATCACATATAACCCATTGACCGTTGTTCTTGATGTATATTCCCTCGGCTAAATTAAATTGTCCTGGCTTTGATCCAGACCCGAACACTTTCAGGACACTCCCCCTGACCGGATAGCCTTCGAAAACAAAAACATAAACAAAAGTCAACTACAATTCGTATGAAGTCACACATTTTATGATCTCACAAATTTTGAATGCAAACTTCTTCTGTTTACACAAACACATGGAATATTTAAAGGAACAATTTTCTTACATTGTTATGTACATCACATGTTTCCATGGAAACGTATTTGCATTTTATCAGTGAAATGTGATTTTCAGTCCATGAGATAGGTAATTGTTTATAGATGGTTTCCAGGGTGTAAATTAGTTTGTTGTGTTTTGATGTCAATCATACATACATGTCGATGTTACTCACATGTTTCTATAGCAACATATTCACTTTTGATCAGTGAAAATGTGATATTCAGCCAATAAGTAATTGTATTGCTGATTAGCTCAAGTTTTACAAATAGGTGCCAGGTTTTAAATTGTTTTGATGTGTCTAAATGTCAATCATATATACATGTTGATGTAAGTCACATGTTTCCATAGCGACATGTTTGCATTTATTGATAGAAATGTGATTTTCAGTCAATAAGTTAAGTAATTGCAATTTTTGGTCAAAAATGTATTTCTCAAAAAGTACTTGTCTGATAGCTTTAAAATTTTGTTTACTGGTTTCTAAAGATGAACACAGTGATATATATTGAAATTATAATGAAATCTGCAATTTTGTATTTTGGGGGCAATTTTTGCAATTTTGGTCAAAATATTTGTTTCTCAAAAACTGCATGTCTTATGGCTTTGATATTTGGTATACAGGTTCCAAGGGATTATTTAATACGATCTATTGAAATTATGATGAAATCTGCAATTTTTATGTTTGGGGGCAATTTTTGCCAATTTTTGGTCAGAAAATTTGATTTTCAGATACCATTGGTTGACATGTTCATATTGATGATCCTATGTGATATATTCAAATTTTGATGAAATCTTCAATTATGTATTTTTGCTGCTATTTTTCCCACTTTTTTATGGCCACTGAAATGAGCTATCAAGAATTTCCATCTTCTTTATCAACACATGTGTCAAACATAGTTATTCTCTACATAAACACAGCAGAGCTATATCGGCCGTAAGGTCACCTGTATTTTTTTTTATTTTGGCCTTACATAAATTTAGTTTAAAGTAGTATGCACCTCGAAGTGTGAGACTCAAACTTTTGCTCCAAATGATCTCAATGAAGCGTTCGACCATTCTCTTACCAAATCAAATATAATAATCTCGGGTCACCATGCAAAATTTGGTACCAGAGAGACAAATTTAAACATTCTTTGCAGCTTTGGTGTTAATACAATTTAACTGCATTGTTTATCATAGGAATGACCAATACTGTTGTTAGAGAAGTCGAAATGCATAGTTGCTTGAGTTGGGTTGTCTTGTCTCGGGTCGGGTAAGCCAGCTTGCTTTAACATTTTTATTGTGATAGTAAATTTAAATGGCCAGTATAATTCTAACTTTTGATGATTTTTTAGAGTTTTGTAGCGACTACCCAAAGTGTGTTGATATTCAAAGTATTCAGCTTGTCGACGCAGCCTGCACATGAGTACACCGCATGGTTACTGTTGGCAAGTTATATTCTTGACAAGAATTCAAATATAAATAGTAACAATGCATTTTACAGATTAACAAAGTACAGAATAGTAGTGTTTAACAGCTTAAAATAGGGGTTATTCAACACTCGTAATTGACATACAAAACCAAAAATAATCAAAAATATCATCAAAAGGTTAGTTTAACTGGCTATTAAAGTAAACCAAATAGCCTTTGACCCCAGCCTTTGACATCACAGAATGATACCCCTTAGCTTACTAGCATATCTCAAAAATACGGTGGTTTCAATCTCGTTCGAACTCACAACCTACGGTACCCAATCACCTACCGGAGAAGCCACAGACAAAACCGCTCGGCCAAATTCCCAATCTCAAAAAGATTGGTTCAATAACCGAGCTACGTTGTTACAATTTTTCTTACTGCGACCCCTCAACACGTTGTACAGTTCGTGAAGCACTCACTCTCGTACCCTCACTATCATACATAGCACACAAACTTTATCAAAACGAATCAATGAATACAACGCTTAAACTTGGCGGAAGACAGCCTCGGGGACAATTCTGTCCCCCAGCAGAGCCATCAATCCTGGGTAGAAAATACGGTGCTTTCAGTCGGGTTCGAACTCACAACGTACGGTACCCAGTCACCTAGCGGAGAAGCCACAGACAAAACCGCTTGGCCAAATCCCCAATCTTAAAAAGATTGGTTCAATAACCGAGCTACGTTATTACAATTTTCTGACTATGACCCCTCCACACGTTGTAAAGTTCGTGAAGCACTCACACTCGTGATATGAGAAAATTGCAGATTTGGACTTTCAACAGAATGCTAAACATACAGCTATATCTATCATCCAACTATTACACAAATTTAGTCAAGGGGACTTAAATATTAGGCTCTGTCTGACAGTGAGTCCCAACACAGATATCTCATGATCAGACATGTCTACGTCAATTTCTTTCAAATTTGACAAAAGAATAATACGTAGGTCAATATGATGTTCGATGTGATATAATATGGCTGTCGGGCAGCAATTATGTGTACAACTTTTTCTGGTTTTTGCCGCAAACTCTACAGCTACTTTACTACAGTGCTAAACAAATGACATCCTTGATAATATATACAAATAAGAAAATCTCCTCTCTTCTCATGTTAAACCTCTCCAAGACATTTTATTCATTTAACCATAACATTATGCTCATTAATTGCAACACTACCATTTTACTCGTCTACAATCTAATAATTCAGTAGCTACGTAATAGGCCGTACACAGTATATTCAATTTCATCCAATTTTATTCAGGTTAAGATGTGTGTACCTGGAGGTAGTGTTTGTGGACTGATATTATTCTGATTTTACATCAACAATCTTCCCATATGGATTCAATCCACACCACCAATTTATGGTTTTGCTGATGACATAAACATCCTCAAGCATCCACCATTTCTGATGTTGACATCCTTCACGATGATATGGCACATGAAATTCACCACTTAACTACTTGATTCCATTCCAATTCTCTCAAACCCAGCATTTCGAAATATCAAGACATGGTCATTGGTACTTGGCAACATCTACATCTCAAGAAAATACCAAATCAAATAAAAGTTATTTTCAATCAAAGAACTACAATAACAGGATCTCCTTCTGCTACCTGTTTAGGTTTAACACTTGACCAAGAACTCAGCTGGTCCAAAAATGTTGCCTATCTCTGCTGAGCATGTGGTTATCATCTGACGAAATTGGCCCATGTCAGACATTCCAGAAAAAGTTCGCAAGAATGTTATCTCAGCTCTACCACAGTTTTCTCCCTTTTAGGCTACTTTGACACTGTCTTTTCCAACTGTAATGTCACTCTTAAAAAGCGATTGACAACGCATAATAAAATGTAAAGTTCGAATTCAGTATGGCTCAAAAAGTCGCACCATACAGCATTTTTGCACAAATTCACTCGACTGGCCAACTATCCAGGAAAGGCACGACCAACACTTAAAAAATCTAGTTCACAAATGTATCCACAATAAAGTTCCTGTCTACTTGTCCGACCTTTTCACCAAAAATTCAACAATTCATCGATATAATACAAGAAGTTAATATCATATTTCAAAAGCCCACAGTCGCTCATTCAAATACCGTTCATCTACCATTGCCAATACTATAATTTAAATAATTTTACTGTGCCTGTTTATTCTTTTCTGAGCCATTTCTTGATCGAATCCAATGTCAACTTCCTGCTTGTTTTAATTACATTTCCGGTGCTCACTCACTTTTTATGCCTATCCGGTTTGATGTGTAGTTTTATTTTTATTTATTTATCTAATGGTCTTTTATT
>LD343452.1:70015-82024 GCA_001465055.1 Ptychodera flava | reverse complement strand
TTTCCATAAAGAAATTAATTTTACTCTTGGAAAAATAAAACTTTTCTTTAAGAATTTAAGTTTTCTGCACTAAAGACATAAGGTTATGTCATTTAAGTAACTCAGTTTGCACTTAGCAAAAATCTTCAACTCTTGCTGTAAACAATTTTTACTTCTTTTCGAATAAAAAACGCTTTTGAGAAACAAATATTTTGTTCAAAGTTAAAGTTATTTTTTAAAAGTTAAAGTTTTTTTGTTAAAAGTTTTTAAAAACAGTTTACCCCAAAAAGAAAGTTTCCCCGTTCAGAAATAAAAGTTTGCTGTGGAGAAATAAAATTTCTTACAAATATTAAATATATTGTCAAGGAATATGAGTTTATGTTCAAAAGTAATAAATTTCCATGACGTGTAGGGGACTTTGTTATGTTGAAAAATTTTTACTTTTGTTTTACAAAATAAAAAATACTTTTGAGAAGCATATTTTGTTTATGGTTAAAACTAAAACTACTTTCGAGAAGTTAAAGTTAAGATAATGTTAAGATAAAGTTGCCCGTACAAAATTAAAAGTTTGCGGTGAAGAAATAAAATCTCTTACAAATATTAAAGATATTGTCAAGAAAAATTAGAGTTTATATTCAAAAGTAATAGAGTTCCGTGGCGTGTAGGGGCCACCGTAGAAATCACCAGGTTTTCAATATTTTCCATGTGGGTTTAAGCCAGGTTTTGATGTCTGCAAAAAACCTACCGCCTGCAGGCCGAAGAAACTGACCAGTGCCCTAGTTCTATCCAAAATACTTATGAAGTGTTCATTGAGGAGAACATGTATGCTGTTGTGCTCGTCGCCATTGGCAAAAATCCAGCGCTACACAGGGTCTACTTATATAGTGATCAACACGGCTATGTGCCAAGAGTTTGTTGACTTCGTTATCGACAGGTTTGTAGATAATCAATACTTATCGTTCGCATTGCGATTTTGTATCGGCTAAGGGAGCCTTCAGTAATTACACGGGAAAGGGCCGGGGGGGATTTCTTGCGCACCTGTACTGTAAAATATGACCCTCCGCCTTTTTTAAATGTGACCCTCTCCCTGTCCGACATTCTAAAACTTGACCCCCTCTCCAAACCACTGCAGTATTCTCCCCAGGAATAACTGAAACAGTATCAGTAATTTTTGTAATTACTAAAGTTTCCCTACGTACCACGAAATACAAACAGCTCTTTGAGTAGTGAGTTCCCATATCACATGAATAAGTACAGCTTGGGAGAATATCAATCGAAGTGCCATTTAATATATTCATTATGCAAATTTTGTAGATATGTATTAAGCATGCAGATTTTATGATAACGAATCACATGAAGGGAATGTATTCATTTGCCTCGATTCGCGCACCATACGAAAGTATTTGCTGTAATTCATTTTTGAACTGTGGAATAACTGTAACAGAAATTGAAAGCGTTTGGACTGTGGAAGAATTATAAATTAAGGTATTGTTGCACTACTGGTGAGTTATTTCACGAGTTCCATTTAAGATGGCATACAGCAATGACATAGAGCTGCAGCTTACCAAACTTTAGTACAATATGTACATGCTTCGATGTCAAATATGCGGGGTTTTTTTCTTTTTTGCTTTTTACTTCTTGCTTTTTACTTTTTATGAAGGCCGTCCCTACATGCTGAAAACAAAGCGAAGTCCATAACCAACCAACTCACAGGGAAATCTCAACCTCTGGTTGGACATCTAACATGTAATACACGGAATATCATTTATGTCATTATTTTTGTCAAGTGTGAAAAATTATACTTTGGCGAAACGAATCGTGCACTCCATAACAGAATTAATGAACATTTATACAGTTTCAGAACTAATACACTCTACTGGCCAACCACTTTTATGAACCCGGGTACAACATCAATCATTTCTGGTCTTTTAATTTATTCCACAGCATATAAAATCAGAAAACATATTGGACTTCATTTAATTCATAATCTTGGTACTCCACCTGTCAGCCAAAGGTATTAATAAAAATAATAAAAAAGGTCCCATAGTTTAACACATCTAGTTCACATACAGCTAGGGAGTTTAATCTTCATGTCCGTTACTTGTTTATTACTAGGGTGCCTTCCCTTTGTTTTGTTTCGCGCCATTTGCTTTGTACGATCCGGCTGGTCAACATTGCCACTTTTAAGTCAGGGCAACCAATGGTTATATGTTCTGTAAGTTCTTTGGGGGGGGGGGGGTTGCAAGCAAACTTGCTTTTAGATCTCAGATTCCTTTTACCGACCGATACTTCACGTTTTTAAACGTTTTTACTCCATTTCGCATTTTCTTTGTAACTAGTCCCATCTTTGATGTAATTGTTGATTTTAGATTCTTGATGAAGATTCCCTGTGTAGAATGGACACGTCAAAGTTTTAGAAATAAACTCTATTTCGAAACAGAATCTTGTTTTTCATCAGCTTGGCGAGCGAACATATTCAGAAAATAAGTAGGGAAGGAGATATTCCACTTTCGTCAGTCCTCTCGCCTTTACCTATAAAGTAAAGCCTGCAACAACAACAAAAAAATCAACACCACCACCACAATCATCATCATCATCATCATCATCATCATCATCAGTAGCAGCAGTTACTACAGGATCAACTTATTTCCGAAATGTACATTCTGATTGTGATAGACGTTGTTAAGAATTTTTTCGCCAAGAACAAAAGACCATTTTTATTCAGACCATTTTTATCCCTTAAGCTTTCATGTTTGTTTGTCCCCGCTGTCAATATTGTAAAACACTTGTACCTGTAGTTTCGTTCTGCGTTAAGTCAGAGAATAAGAAGCATTTCCTAGCTTTTTCTTTTTGTACCTTCGTCATCAAGATATAGAGCTGAGAAGATAAAAGCTTGTCGAACAAGTAGCGAACTGCAAAGACGCCAGACAAGGCGATTTGAAGGGGCCTTTTCCTTTCATTCGAGTTACACTTTGTCCAATTATAACAGGTTGTAATGCGAAAGAAAAGCGACCATACGGCGCAGAACCACCTCTCTTATAATATTTTTACTTACAATTGCAAGTTTTATTTTTATTTAATATACTTGAGCCAAGCTGGAATATTCGACCAAGTCTATTTTTTTTTCAATGCTGAGACGCGGACGCGGCCATTTTGAATGTTCTTTCTTTAACCAGTCATAAATTTTGTGTAAACATTAACTTCAGATGACCTAGTTGTAGCCGTTCACTTCTCTGCAAACAAGAACACTACATAGCAGTACATTTGCGTGTCGCAATCTTCGAAGCGTTTTCAAGAATTATAATTAGCACAATGTCGAGTACACAGCATACCAGTCGTAGGGGAGGCACTGACGGTCAGGACAGTGTCAGTGGCCATGAATACACTGACGGTGATCGTCAGCGAATTTCTACTGAGACCGACGCCTCCATTGCAAACGTTCGTGCCATTGGTCCCTCCGCATTCGCAACAGGTCACCTGCCTGACAACAAGGACGACGAAGTCAAGCCAAATACTGACCAAAGTTGGCAGGGTGCTTCCAACTCTTCTGTCGAGAATAACAAGCCAAAGAAAGTGCATTATAATCAGATAAATTGAGGCGACTGAATAAAACCTCGGGTGGCAGCTGCTTGCTGTACCATGACAACTGAAGAATGCATGAATGCAGCTTATACTCGATATGCCTTATCGGTCTGAACCGTGGTTTTGTCAAATGTACTTGCCCTTTTTATGCTGAACCATCAAGCTAAGTTGTTTGCGGACTTAATTATAGCTCTTGTTGTGTGCGTTTCAGTAACTGACTTCTCCATGCCGTGCTGACTTTAGCGAGCTCTGCTTAAATATTTATTTCAGAGAATAAGGAATATATTTCCAAAGTCGTTCTCCATAACTACAGTTGATTGATTTATACATAGAGAGTGAGTTAACAGGATCAATGTAGAAGGGAAACCAACACACAATAGCTACTTCGTGACATGTACAATATTTGCATAATATACCAAAGGATGCGAAAAACTATCGTGTATGCCAATGACGGAACAACATTCTGGATATTGAAAAGGTAAAATTTAGGCCCGTTCGAAAAATAAATTTTTGAAATCTTGAAAGCTGACACTGACATAAAAACGGGCATTCCACTGTTGAACGAACACAAGAAGAACACAACAATACACAACAAATAGCGACACCAACATCTGCGTGTGAAAAGACTGGGTTTTTTTCTGCTCATTCATGTAATTTTGTATGGGCTTCTGTCCTTGTTATTCTCTTGTGTGAAACTAGATAAATTTGTACTCACTATTTGCGATACAATTCTCCAATTACCCACTGAAATCAAAAAGTGCAGGAAGTTTTACGTTCACACCCGTAATTGACCGTGTCTCTTCCCAGTATAACAGATTCTCCACCATTACAAACACTCAAAATACATAGATTTAATTAAAACCATATAAAGCCAATGTCGAAGAGATTAGCGTTTGCAATGCAATAACTGATTAGACGTTGAATGAATAATTTACGTGGTGGACGTCTTACAATACGTTTGGCTTTTATTATAATCTTCATAGCTCATTTCAGGATGGCTTGAAAAAAATGTCAAAACAGCTGCACAAATACACGACTGAAGATTCCATTATAATTTGAACATATCACATTAAGATCATCCCTAAGAACATGTCTACCAAATATGAAAATTTTGAGAAAAAAATTTTTGACAAAAAATAGCAAAAATTGCCCCAGTATGCAGATTTCGTCACAATTTCAATATATCACATTTAGTTGATCCTTAGGAACCTGTACACCAAATACCAAAGCTACCAGACATGTAGGTTTTGAGAAACAAATATTTTGACCAAGGATGGCAAAAATTGCCCAATGATACAAAATTGTAAATTTCATCATAATTTTCATATATCATATTTTTATCACCCCTATGAACCTGTATACCAAATATCAAAACTGTCAGAAAAGTGATTTTGGTTTTGATTTGATTTTGGTATAAAAAGACAAATTGCCTTGAAAATACGAATTTGCATATATTTCAAATGCCAAAGCTGCCTAACCAGTAGTATTGAAGAAGATTGTTCAAGATATTTTTACAAAAAATTAAATAAATGGCCTTATAATAAAAATTCACATATTTCATCACAACTTGAATTTACAATTGGCAATCTTCTTTCCAAAGAAAGTGTTCATAAACAGTTTAGATCTCACGGCATGACACATACTGACCTCTTCAGTAACCATGGCAGAGAACTTACAGTCAATGTCGGTACAATATCTCTTGTTTTTCATTTCGTTTTCAATAGTCGATGAGCATAGAAAGTAAAGCAATCAGATTTTGCAAATTCATGATGTTTGTCAGTTCACCCTCCCCATGAATTTACATCACAATCTGAGTAAGTGACCTTAACTTTTTTGAAAGACATGTTTTAAACAAAGTGTAGAAATATTGGTAAGGTTAAATAATTGAATAAGGTAATCTCTTGGGATATATAATAAGGTCACCTCTAGTGACCTACAGTAAGGTCATCTCTTGGGTATTAATATATAAGGTCGTCTCTAGGGGCCTCTAATAATTTCATCTCCAGGGACATATAGTAAGGTCATCCAGAGGAACCTATAACAAGTCATTGACAATGACATAGTCCCCACTTGTAATAGGAGTATTAGTCTTGATGGGGCAGGGAAATGTGGTCATTAAGAAGTATCACAGGAGTGTACATGTTGAGATCTATGGGCACATAGGTCTATGTCGTTGTTCCCAATTTGTGACAAGAGGCATGTCTAAGGTATGGTTCTAAATCAGGAAAGAAGATCAGACCTCTAGCTGTATTGGCCAGCCAAGAAATACATATGCGCATGATAAATGAGGTACAAGATGTGACATCTTAAGGTCTAATATCTTATCAAAATTGGAGGGTATAGAAGTTGTGGTTACTGAGTTATGCATATATATGTATAATCAAGGTCGAAAGTCATCAAGGTCACGTGAAATTTTGAAAAAAAAATTGTATTGCTATTTTATCCCTATATGCCAAAAATCAGACTTCTAGTTCTATTCGTTTGCTCAGAATTAGATATGTGCATAATGAATGAAGTGAAGCGTGTGTTGTCATAAGGTCTCCCACCCTACTAAATATAAAGGACATAGCATTTGTGGTTACTTACTTATTGACATAAACGTATATTTTAGGTAAAAGGTCATCGAGGTCACATGACATTTGGTCAAAACATTTCTATCCTATAGTTATCCCTATATACCAAAAATCAGAAATCCAGCTCTATTGGCTTGCTCTGAATTAGATATGCACATAACTAATAAGGTACAGTATGTGGTGTCATACCAAATATGAACGGTGTACAACTTGTGGTTACTGAGTTATGGACAAATATGTATATTTGAGGACAAAGGTCACCGAGGTCACGTGACATTTTGTCAAAAAAATTGTATTGCTAAGTTATCCCTATATACCAAAAATCAGACCTCTAGCTCTATTGGCTCGTTCAAAATTAGATATGTGCATAATTAATGAGGTACAATATGTTGCCTACCTCCGATGAGCATGTGGCTATCGTCAGACGAAATTGGCCAGTGTCAGACGATGTATTCCAGAAAAAGTTCGCAAAAATGTTATCTCAACTACAGTTTTGTCCCTTTTAGACTTCTGTGACAGAGTTTGTTTAAACTGTAATATCACTCTTAAAAGCAATTTACAACGCACAATCTAAGTCAATAGTGTGCACAGTACGGTGTCATCGATATTATTTTATAGCAATTCAAAAAACGTGTAGGTCAACTGTTTTGTGTTAATACTTTATATTATTCAGAAGAATTCATGTTTCAATTTTTACAAAAATACGTTTAGTCCGGGGTCAATTGTCATTCCGTGTGTTTTCAGTGAAGATTTTTGCCAACCTAGCTCATCGATTCACTTAATGGCCACGTTTTTCCAAAAAAAATTGTTGGCATTTTTTTCTGACAACTCTGAAGGTCATTTTAAGGTCATTTCCTTAAAATCGACAAAAATCGTTTTTTCTTAGCCATGAACAGACTTTATGGCCAGTTTGCAACCATATTACCTTTGGAAACATACATTTTGATGTGAATTATTCCTTACAGTCATTAACATTGAGGTTTTTTGAAAAAAAGTGGTTATTGTATTAAAAACAGAACTACTTTACCAAAGGTCAATTGAATGTCAGTATAAAATTTCTTTCTAATTTTTGTAGAAATGCCTTCCGTATCTTAAAACATCACAATGATTATCTTGTATACAATTTTAGATTCATAAAACTTATACAATATTCTCAGGAAGTAAGATGTCTAACATTTCCTGTCAAAGATCAATGACTTTTAATGCCATAATCTCTAATATGATGAAAGTTTTGTAATAAAAGTAAAACGATCACACAGCAACTTCAAAACTTTGATAACTCTGCATGAGTGACTTTCAAAAAAACAGAAGATTTTCATGCTTAAGTTGTTAATCATTATCAAAATCATCAACAAAAGTGTCACTTATAGGAGGTGAGCAGTTCGCACAATAATTTTTATCAGCCTCGCAGTGACATATTTCCATATCATTGTTTGATAATGGGCTCTGAGAATTGCGTGGATAAGACTGCCTTTGGTTGGTGTACTTCTTGAAAATGATATTGCTTTTCTCAAACTTTTGGCAGCTTTGAACAGTACTGTTACATTTTCCTCTGTACTTTCCTCAGCAAGTCCCTGTATTGCTGCATCTTTAGTAGCATTTAGCAAAGCAAACTGTGGTCCACTGTGTCGTGCAGATTTTCCAAATTCCACACTTTCATGTGATCAGTTATAATTTTCTTTAATTTCCTATTTCCAATCGATGGGTTCACAATTCCATGTTCCTTACGTATTGCCAAATATGAGTCATGTACTTCACCCAGGTTTAAAACTTAACCTTCAGCTTAAGAATTTTCCAACAAGGAAACAATTGATATCTGCAGCACGCATAGTGGTATTTATCATTACCAACATTTGCAGATCCAGTCTCACATAATGGGTCTGCATTTGTGTTTAAATTTCGCAATACATTTTCAATGTTTTAGGTCCAACATCTCTTGTGATTGATATTAAATGTCATGGCTCTTGCATCCTTTGGATCTTTTGCATCACTGAGTCTGACTTTTAACAAGTCTGATTTTCCTTGGTTTACTGCTTTTTGTATTCCCCCCCCCCCGGCATTGAAGGAAGAAACCTCATGGAGAGAACCCAAAGAAAAACTTTTGTGTTGACAGAAAAAAACACATGCTTTTGTCGTATGTACTAGCTGATGATCTAGTGAAAGCAACTTTAGGTTCAGATGAACCAGCACTTTACATGGTAGATGAAAGTAAAGTTGATGTACAGGGTCGTCCACGAGCTAAACCTATTAATACAGAGCTATCACCTTGCTCTAACGCTTTTTCATAGCGCAATTTTGCTCATTGGAGTAGACCTTTGTTGCAAGTATTTGCATAGCATTCCCTATATGCCAGCAAGCACCACAATCTCGAAGGGAAGAGGAATCATCCTTGAGTCTTGAACATATTCTTGGAAAGACATCATCACAAACTTCACCTCTCTGGACAAACTCCATCACTGTGTCATATTCAGTGAGATATGTGACACAAGCTCACCACTTGCTTCCCGACATATCAGGCATAACGTCCTCTTTTCGGAGGAATGAAATGTTTTACTGAAAGTTTTGACGAGGTTATTTGCATGCAATGTCAGTTGTGTGAAATATGTATATGTGAAATGCAACCACTAAATGTCAAGATTCGGTGACAATAAAATATCGAGTAAATAGCCTTTGGATAACGGTTTCTGAGAAACTACTAACACCGTATATGACTAATCTTGTCGTTTTTAACCCTAAATAATCTACGGACTTCCAGTGTCTCACAATAAAGGTTCAACCCATTGTTCATGAATCATTTATCGTACTCAGTATCAATATTTTAACAATGGGTGTCTTGGTTAGTACAATATGTGCGTACTGGAGTTGATTTTCAAAAGCCACAGGTAATAGCCTATATTTCTCAGCGCAGAGGCTTAGTTTTGATAAATTACTTCTGCATGTAGCCTATGATTGGCAACAATTCTCTAATCCCTTCTATTGTTAGGAAAAACTACAAATCGTTTTATATGACTTGGAGAGAAATGCGAGGAAAAGGGATGACTTACTCTCACTACTAGCAGAGCTAGTACACACTGCTAGCTGTAAAGCAATCCTGTCTACACTAGTGAAATTGTGCACAGAGGTCTGGAATTTACAACCTACCAGAGTTGGTAATACTGTGGATGGCTTACGCCGAGATGCAGGGGAATTTATGATGTAGTTGTCAAGCACAGTGCATGTCAAAAATCGATCTGTGTCATTATTTAACACAGTGCATGGAAAAAGATGTACAACTGCAATATAAGCAAATCCTTGTAATTGCATATAAATTCATATAAAATGGTAAAAAAACTAAAACAATAAGGTTTTTTTAAATCTATTATGAGCTGTGAAGTTTCAGTCCACCACTGAAGGTATTATAAAGTAATTTGGTCAATGAGTATAGCCATTTTGTACGCACTACAATGCTTAATCAATGGAATTTGTGGAGTAACGAATGACCTTGAATTTGACCTTGACAAAGTGGAAAGAAAAAATGCCAACAATGTTTTTGGACTCTCCAGATATTAAGGAACAAAATGATATATGTTGACAAGAGTCTTCACGAAATGCACACGGAAGCCAAAATCATGACAAGTAACCCCGGACTAGTTGTTGAAACCTTAATTTTCTCCGGGAGGTTCAAAATGAGCCCGTAGTAGTGGTAGACTAAAATGATTGTAATACTAGTACTTTTATATATCTATATATATAAGTTATATATCTGTCTTAGCGATGCATTCTACCTTAACTATATAGATTTATATTTCAACATTTTCATAGAACATGATGCAGAACTTGTAAAATCATTTTCTTTTGTGGTATTCAGAAATTTATACATGTTAGACAAGCTTCCAATGCCAAGAGCTATGCTCTGTGGTTTTGTTGATGTTTTTACTACAAATCTAATCACAGGGTAATGGACAACTTTTTTTTAAACGTTTTTTACTGGAGTTATCAAAAAATCACAGGGTAATGGTCAACTTAACACTACTGCTGCAGTCACTCTGTCTTTATATGCAGATGAATAGTGACAGGGATTTTCAATATCACATATTTGATAGATTGGTTGTATTGATTGTATTATTAAGTTTTTACATTCATTTTATGTTATTTACTCGCTCATTTGCATATTTCATGACTTTCTGTAACGAGGCATATATCAAAGTAAATGTCCTGCATGGTCAAACTTTTGACGTGCATTGGTAATACCTACCGGTAAAGTAAGTGATACATCATAATTTGTTCATTTGCATATTAACGAATTTATGTATGTGGGCCATACATTGACTAGTGTCCCGACATGCATACATACATGTACTTTTCAGTGTTTTATTAACCATGTATCTTTTGGAATGTGAGTTACAGTATTTGTCTGGATCATATTGCACATAATTAATGTGGCACCATAAAAGGTGAGGGGGGCGGGAGGAATTTAGGGGAATTCAAAGATTTTGGGGTAGTGGTGGGGGACTTCGAAGTTTTGCTCTGCCTATAGAGACCTTAATTTTTTTTTGGTCCCTTTTACTTTTCACGGCTGAAGATTCCAAAGTTTTGCAGGTAACAATGAAAAATGAATAGCATTTTAGTGTCATCCAATTTTTCTGACGTTAGTAATAATTAAACAAAACCTAAGACTATATTGTCACATTTCATTACTTTTATCTTGAAAAATCTAAAAATGTATGAATTTTTGTAGAAAAAAGACAAACAAGTGTGCCTGGTATATATATATATATATATATATATATATATATATATATATATATATGTATAAATCACTTTTTATTTCATAATCAATAAAAAGAAGATACACAAAAAACCCAGGTCCTCAGCCGAATATGAGAAAGGCAAAATGTTCCTCGAACTGGCAAGAGGCAGGGCAAACAAAACAATACGATAACAATGAAGAACATGACGTATAACATCTTGCCAAAGAAAAGAAAACAAACAATAAAACATTTGACAAGGAAAAACCTGCGCAAAACAAAAGCAAATCTGTGTAATACAGATGAACATATAGATTGGTTGGTTGGTAAATGTACATTATACAATGCTATTTAGTTGTTGCACTTTTGGAAGAAGACAATATTGACGCCTCACACCATGATGGTTCATGTTTGGCATGAAATAGGCAATAGCTTGAGATAAGGCATAGTTTACTGATATCACGTATCACGGTTTTATGCTGTATACTTAATTTCAGTGCCTTAAGAAGTTGTAGAAGTCTGAGTTCATTGTCTGTCGTTATTTGTCCTCTCGACCCGACTTCAAAACAAATGAGTTCAGTCGAATAACCTTGAGCTTGTAAAGAGTTAACAAGATGTGAATATTTCATGCATTTGTCATTATGACGTCTCTCGATATTAAATTCAAATGGTACTGTCAGTTCAAAAATGATCATTCTTTTTACATTACTGAACAGAATAACAAGATCAGGACGGTCAGGTGTACATAAAACATTGTGCGGGATGGTACCTTTTGTATGACCTGGCAAATCGGCGTAAATAGATAATGTGTCCATAACTGATGAAGCACAAATTTGAAAAATATAATTCAGAATATTATTATGTCGCCACGTGTATCTATTCTGTTCAAGTATGATTTTGCAGCCATTCAGAACATGATGAAGGGTTTGGGTATTACCGCAAAGTTTACACTTTGAGGAAATTTCTTACCCCATCTATGTAGATTATTGAACGTTGGAAGACAGTCAATAGCTGCTCTGACTGCGAAGCTGCGGATTTTTTTGGGCATGTTATAGATAATGCTTCTCCATGTAATGTCAGACTTTTCTTCTGCAAGAAGCGCCAGGAATTTTCCCTGAACAACCAGAGATTTTATTTTATCCATCCAA
>LD343452.1:47109-57113 GCA_001465055.1 Ptychodera flava | reverse complement strand
GCCTTTGTCAGATATGTTCAAATTGTGGTGAAATTTTCATATTTGTATTTTTGGGGCAATTTTTCCCATTTTTTGTCAAAAAATAATTTTCTCCTAAAGTATTTGTTTGATTGCTTTTAAACATGATAATCTTGATCCTAGGGTTGTTTTCTGTCAGATGGGTAAAGGTCATTATGAGATGGAGCATTTCACATTGCTGGAGTATAAGATTAATTTGGACCTGCAATGGAATTTTCTCAGTAATCAACCTGTAAGAATGCAATGTCATGTGTGTATTAGTACTTAGTATCTTTGTAAAATGGGAGCACAGTGTCATTGACACTATTTTTTACAATACAAAACTAGCTGCTCAAATCTGTGCTTTGACAATTTGATGTAAATATACGTGGCGAGAATATCGTATTTGAAAGAGCAGATCTGAAAAACCAATATGATATTAGAATTTCACCCAGTAATTATTTATAAAGTTCAAAAAGGATTCTTTGAAAGTTCAAAGGTCAAATGGTAAATTATAAGTCAATTAAGATATTATTGACACAGACAGTGACATCTGGGGGAGGGTCGCGGATTTTTGTGCATGAAAATTGGGGTAAATAACTCTTTTTCTTGCAAAACTTTTATTTTTCAGCCCAGGGCCATAGGGTGCAAAGGGTTAATGAATCAAATCTGATGATCTTTTTTGGGGGGGAGGGTCACATTTTACAATTGATGAATTGGGGGGGGGTTCAAATTTTAGAAATTTGATTTGGAGGGGGTCGCTTTTTATATTTCGTTTGTCGCTAAAATTCCACCGACCTCCCCCCCCCCTCCCCGTAAAACACGATTGCTCCCTTACGGCCACAGCTCAAAGTACTAAAATTTATATATGCAACTTGGTCCCATACTGGTTATTATCATATACCTCGAGCCGTGTTCCTGTGTAACGCCACAGGAAAAATCGCCTTTACATTTGTGTAATCATTTGCTGTATAACACCCAGGCACACTTTGTCCGAATATAGGCAAGCGCATGCATTTAAAAACAAGCTTCATTCTGGTTACTACGCGCGTTGCTATCATCAAACATTCTTTTTGTAAAGAAAGCTAGCGTGAGATTCAAACGTCTCCTCATGCTGATCCCCGGTATGTGCGACTGTGATGTAAGAGGAATTGAGTAATATTTCTCAGGATTTCATATTGAAATCAAATTTTAAATAAGCACGCTATTGATGATGTCTGTGTTTGTGAATCATTTGAAACTGAACCAAATACAAATGAGATCGAGATCGAGTGCAATCATGTGATATATAAGCTAAGTCATTTAATAACAAATTATTTCTTTCAATCAAACTTTTTGCTGATGGAGGCTTGCATCTCGCTGCCGGTGTAATGTAATTTAGAATATTAAAAGTAACACAATGCCATTCTTCTTGCACCTCGATTTACGCCTCATTCTTTGTTGGTATGCGACATTACTCTACAAATCTACAGGTAAACAAATGACGTCATGATGTATATCAATACGCGATGAAATGCGGCCATTACTTTTCCGAAAAAAAAATAAAAATGGCGATAAATGTTTGATATCCCATGTATTTTTATCCCCTAATCTTAACACAATATTTTTAACAAACTATTCACCATTCCATAAGAAATATAATAAAACCTTTCCGGCCCGGACACGGGTTTTTCGAACCTCGATCGTACGGCGTATGGGCCCTCGCACATTCCAGGCCCTTCCGCAGTACAATTACGTGGAATATAAAACTTCAATGCAAGATTGCAGCCAAGTCACATGACCCAAAGAATTGAAAGGGAGATGTTCGCTAGTACTCAGTAGGCTTAATAAGCCCTGCAAGTTTGAAAAGGGTGCAAACAATGGTTTTCCACATTTAGCTTAAGTGGCAAAAATGTAACGGAAGAAGAGGGAGAAGAAGGAAAAATTGAACTCAAGTAAATACGATAGGGGCCAACAAGTCCCCGTGGGCTTGAAGAAGAGGAAAGATTGGGAGTAAATACAATAAGGGCCAAGTCCGCACAGGGAATGGGCCCCTAATAATCAGAATATCACGACTTTTAGCTGATATACCAACTAGCACATTGAAAATATAAACATAAAACAATAACCAACCTTTCTCCACTCGCCTCACATCTAGGTACACGTCTTTTGTTTCTTCAGGGATTTCTGCTTCACGGACAATGTGATCTGCATACGATGATAGTTTCTCATTTTTCATCACCATTTCAGGATGGTTGATCTCCAAGTCTCGGGCCTCCGACTTCGCACCTACAAACTCACTGAAGATAGTATTTAATTTACGTTCCTCTACTCTGTCTCCCTCGACTATCATCGACTGTAAAATTTCCCTTCCAAGACCCCTGTTTCTGTTCTGTGATCTTATTATCCCTTTAATTATCGTACGTTTGTTGACCTTTGCCTCGAGGACTTCATTCTCCTCCTGTATCTTTTCGTCTGACAGTAGATGCATCTGTCTGAAGGCAGAGTCAACAGGCAATCGTTTGACCTGAGAACGCATCGCAGGATCTGCAAAACATAGCGTCAGTGACACTTGGCTCACATTTAGTTCAATGCGGAAGGCCAGAGTATACTTAACAAAGTTTACCCTGGGAACATCTATGCCAAGTTTCAAGCAATGGGATGAGCGTTTTCAGAGAAAATAATTTTTTGACCAAAAATTCAGAAAATTGCCCCAAACATACAAATATAAAAACATTCACTACAATTTGAAGACACTTAACTAAGGTTGCCTGTAAGTACATGCGTATCGAGTTTCAGAGCAATCAGAATAGGTACTTCAGAGAAAATGATTTTTTGAATAAACATCGAAAAATTGCCCCAAAAATACTAATATGAAAATATCACTACAATTTCGACAAATCGACAGAAGTCAACCCTAAGGTCGAGACTATCAAGTTTTTAAGCAATTCAATAAGAACTTTTGGAGAAAATAGTGTTTTGAAAAAAAAAGAGAAAATCGCCCAAATATTACAATAATTGAAAAAATGTGACAGAAACCAGCCTAGGATCATGCATACTAAGTTTCAAGGCAATTGGACGTGTGCATTCAGAGAAGAAGATTTTTTGACCGAAAATGGGAAAAATGCCCCAAAAATACAACTTCAAAATTTAACAACATTTCGAACAAATCTTACTTAAAGGTATACAGTCACCTTTAATCTAAATATGCCCATATATGGCATTCAAAGTACCCATGAGAGGGCGCTTTTTTAAAAAAAAGTGGCCACCCGCTTAAAATCTGCGATTGGTTAAATTTTCTCTTTCCATGGTAACTGTGGCAAAATTGGAACAGGTGACAGTATACCTTTAAGTCACCACAAAAAACCTGCATGGGCTGTGGTTACAGACTTTTACCAGTTTGCTTGATTGTCCCCCTTTTACTTTTGACACTGACATGTTCATTTGAACACTTTCACAACTCTGTCCCTTGGTGCACCCGTACACCGACAACAAAGATGGTAGGTGATGCAGTTTTGAAATTTTTGATGTGGATAGTCATACATCCGGACATGCTAACATACATAGATACAGACAGACAGACAGACAGACACACAAACGCCTCTGATCTACCATATAAGCTCTCTTTGCTACATTCATATACCAAATGTGAGCTAAAAAAATCTTTACCAGATTGTTAAAAAATGAATTTCAAGTATTTTACCGCCCACAGAAGCTTGCATGTTTCAACAAACGTCGTGAAAATCTGTGTTGAATCATAGAGTTAGAAGAACTGTCATAGTGAAAATGTAAGTACTGTTAAAGTATTAATTGTTCAGTGGATTTAATTTCACAAGTTTTGGCTGAAACATAAAATCCGTTTAATTGAATCCATGTGAAAAATTTAGATAACAGTAGAATTTATTTTTACTGTCCAAAAAGTGAATATAAATCCTGGTGAAAAGTCTCATCAAAGTAGTGAAATCCTCGTGCAAAATAATGATTACAGTAATTCATGATATTAATAAATTTATGAATATGAACATTGTTGATAAACACTACTATGTATATCATCCAAGTATATTAGCAATACCAAATTTGATCAGAATTCTCAATAATGATGCTAACATTCTATGCAGAATTAGGGCTGTCGAAGTGTAGCATACAATATTTTATTCAGGTTTCCTACATTTTGCAATCTCATAAAGATATGAATTTTCTTTAAGTCTTTTCTTCCATTTACATGATTGGAACCTACTCTCTATTACGGTACATCCCAACCACATAAACAAGAAAAAAACATCACGAAAAGAACAATCAGTCTGAAGATTGCAAAATGCATGAAGATTAATTGTCAGATACTGTAAATGTATACTTAGTGTACTTTTTATGTTTATACTGCTCTGTCTTGGCATCGAGCACTGTAGTTTGCTGAAAGAACATGTGTTTTTTTATGGGTGTTCTTAAGTTTCAAACATCCTGCAATCTTCAGACACAACTAAAATGATTTCTAGCTCTACACTCTCATTTAAATATATATATATATATATATATATATATATATATATATATATATATATATATATATATATATATATAATTTATCATACCTCCACAACGTTCAGGTTTTCTTTGCTGTTCAAACATCCTATTGTCAGATTCTTGTATTGATTGTCGTTGCTCAATTCGTCTCTTTTCCTCCTTTTCTTTCAAAAGCTGGTCAAGCATATTGATCTGACTCTCAGTCACATGATCACCCTGACTTTCAAATTCTTTCAGGAGTTCTCTGGCTCTGTTCACCCTTGTGAACATCCTTTCAGTCGTGCTGGACTTTTCTTTAGGTGGAATGCTGGCAGTATCTGTTTGCTGCACAGATGACCCTACATTTATACGATAGAAACGTAAAACAAGCATGTGAATGCATTATTAAAGTAAAACAGAAACCACACAAACTTAAATATTACACTGTTAATGTGTGGACTGAAGAAAGACAGCTGAAACAATGTTCTTAAAGTTTATAGTATTCTTTTGGCAGACCATAATGGTTAGAAGTATATACAAGCAAAGACGTACCATCTTTCATAGTCTATTTCAATTTTTGAGAAGTTAGCATCACTTTCAGTAAGTGCACGATATTTAGGATTTTTTCTGTATCTTGCTCTTGATACCATAGTGTCCAAATGTTTCACTCAGAAACGTCAAGTAACTGCTAACAACCTGAGGCTACTTAGTAAGTTAGTACAATATATAAGCAACAAATGCAGATTTAAAGAATAAATGTATACATAAAACGAATGGCAATGGCAAATATGGTATAGTACCAGGAGTGACAGATATATCATGGCACAGTAAAATATTGACCGACTAGCGGGAGATAAAACACCTGTGAAAATGCAGAGGATAAAAAAACAGATGTATCGAGTTCAACCCTTCGTTGGCACTTAAACAGGTAAGAAGAACGTGGTCATGAAGGAGCCAGAAATAACCAGCCAAATGAGTGACAGATCTACTACATTCAAATGTTAATTCATTCCAGCTGGTGCTATAGTGCCACAGTTGTGGCCTGTTCAAGTTTTTGACGGGTTAGAGTTGTTGTGGAAATAATTGCAGTAACTGCCATATTAGACTGGCCTCGAGCTCGATGGGGTGGTGTGCAGAAGTATTTGTCACTGGGTCTGCCAGTTTTTTGTCGTTCACGATGCGGAGATGTTCGACAAACCTGTCGCTACAGACTACGTTTTGTTATATCATTGAATAGCATGCCTCAACGTTTGTATTTAATACAACAAACAATATTTGCCGAGGTGCAGGTAAACGTGCCGGCAATATAGAATATTCCATTTGGGCCCTGAACAAAATTAATTGTGAACAGTGTGAAGACAGGCATGGTGCTACAATCTGTACTGCCACATGATAATCATTCCAGTTGCGCAGTCGCGATTGGGCAAACTGGAACGAACGAGTCGGTCTTTGATGTTGGAGTCACGTCGAAATGCCATGATTTGGGGGAGGGTGCGGAAAAAATGTGACGGGTGTTAGAGGAGTTATTTTAAATAAGGTACTCCTCAAAATGGTTTTGCAAATACTATGGTTCAGAGGGTAATATGTTAACACAAGAGGAATGTCATCGCATTGGGATGGAGTGGTTGACATTAATGCTTCTTCTTGTGTTAGTGGTTTGGCGCATTGCTTAGCTTTGTCAACTACAGAGCAATGATAATCCCGAGCCGTCAACCTAGTGCTTAGGTATCTAACTGATGCTCAAAGTCCTTTTGATCAGAGCAAATGCGGCAAGCGCGTATAAATTGTGAAAATGGAATGGATTCCTTGCAGCATCGAGGGTGAGATGAACTTTATAAAACGTACCCATGAGAGTCTGAAGGTTTATAATGTATGGAGGTAGACAACGAATCGCCATTGATCGAGACTACAGTGGAAGTAAATTTCAGTGTTAGGTGAAAATGTGAAAGACATCCAATAAAATTGTCCAATTCATTTCGAGAACGAGACGCTGCCCCAAAGCAGTCATCAATATACCGATTAAAGACCTCGGAAATATGACCGGTATATTAATGTATAATCTGTTGTTCGATAAAACCAACGAATAAACTGGTATAAAAAGGTCCCATCCTTATACCAATGGCAACACCGCGAACTTCACTATTACAGGTGAAGCAATTATAAACCAGAACTAGTTCAGCCAAGCCAATTAAACCGTTTGTGGGTGGATCCGTAATGTCGCAGTGGTCATGACGTTTATTGATGACTCTATTTACCGTATTTTTCGATCAGCTCCGTTCTACACAAGAAATATTCCTCGTAGTCAATGGTTATGTCGATTGCTAAGTGAAATGCTCCGATTCTATCCAAGAGTTCCTCAGATAGAAATGTGTCTTCCATCATATTCTGTAATCTGCCCTTCTCATATTCTGATCGTAGAGAGTCAAGTGCATCTAATGACTGACAAGACATTGTATAGGAGATACTTCTTTGACTAACGTCCCTCACTTTCATCTCGTCATGTTGTCCATCAAGTGTCTGACGAATTTCTTCAGTCTTCTCCTTGACCTCGTCACTTTCATAGAAACCCCTCTCGACTTCCTCAACTGTTCTTCCGTTCTCTGGAACGACTTCACTCACTGTCACCTTCACTTTCATGTCACCTACACAGGTGAAAAGAAAGAAAACTAGTGATTTGTGAATGCACTGAAAGAGCTAAGCACATTGATTCTTTGCCTGGTAAAACCAAAGCTACATGAATATCATTATCCTGCATGACAATTTGAGGCATGAACACGGAAATATATGGCATTGGTGAGAATGATGGAGATGACACATACCTGGATTACGTTCCTGAATTTTCCTCATTCTGTAAAATTTTTGAATCTCTGTCTGTGTTCTCTTTAGCGAATCCATTACTTGTCGGACAAATGATAAATCAATAAAAATAAATGAATAATAAATACATGAATAAATTATACTACTAATTAATTGACACATTAAGGAAATTTTCCACAAGAAATGTTAAGTGAAAACAAGATGACGGGATAAGAAGGAATTAATGAAAAGGAAAGACAGTTCAGAGCATAATGTAATTAATAGACGTATTTGTTTTCAATCAGTAAAACGAAATCTCAAATTACATGCAATACCTTGTCTTTTCAAAGACGAGTGCTTCTTTTTCTTTAGGTTGTGTTCATATTGTTTCTCTGCGTCATCTTTCACCACTCTGAAGAAATCGTCGTTAATGTTCTCCAGCTCAGGCTTCACCTTATCCTTTATTTTAGATCTGATTGCATTCGCCCTTTTTAGGGTAGTGTCGTATTCACACAGAAATTTACTAATACAATCCTGCAACTTATCAGAATCACCCATATCAACAACAAGGCTTTCTTCATATTCAGGCAGATGCACCTCGATCAGTTCATGGCTTTGAGATCCATCAGGAATAATGATAGGAACAGCAGCACACATGGCTGCCAGTGTCAGATTAACATAATGTACGGAAAAGTCATGAAGGAGCACAAGATTTGTTTGTCCAAGTTCATTGTACAAGTGTTCAGCTGACGGCATTCGCCCAAGGACAACATTTAATTTTGGATGTGGATCCATACGTTCTAGAAGAGTGGATTCACAGAGCTTTGGTACCCCAAGAATTTTCCATTTTAGAGGCGATTTCTTGTGTTTGTGAAAGGACTCTGCCACAGAGTTCACGGCCTTCATGATTGCACTGTCAGATTTCAAAGAAGCTAGTTCATGTTCTTGAAACAAAGACAGAATTTGAAATTTTCCACGTTTTTTAACAGGTTTTGGAGAATGAATCTTGAAGTAACTCTCATCGACAATCGGTGATAGCCTGGAATGTTTTATGTTGGGATATTTGCAATATATCTTTTCGTACTCTTCGAAAATACTTCCTTCACTGGAAAAGACGCAGCTCGAATCTTGGCCTTCTTTAGATAAGCACTTGCGGCGATTCTCGAGTTCTCGATCTTCACAATTGGCAATGACAGGGGTAATGAAATCACTGTCGTACAGATTTATCAAGTAAAACGCTGCCCTCTTGAAGACATCTCTTTCAATTTCGAAAGCGGCCTCGGAGGTTATCATTCCGAATCCGAAGACGACTCGGACATTGGCTAACTCTTTCAAATTCGGAAAGTAAGCTTTGTGATGATACAGCCAGTCAGGGTTGGGAGTGTCATCCCTGTTCTTGAATTTTGGAACTGGTGAGGGCGCTATGAGCTCAACTCCATATTCTCTCGCCTCTTTTATTTCTTCTTCAGTAGCTGTCAGGGTAGTGCAGTAAACAGATATTCCGTACTTACGAAGTAGACGGACCAATAAATGAACTGCATCACTAACACCTCCCTGGATTGGACCTCCCCAATTACAGCTCACTATCAATGCCTTGTTTCCCATATACTTCCTATTTAGACCAAGAAAGCAAAAGAAAAAGAACAAATTCATTGACCGTTAGCTAATTGAAATATTGATAAGAACTTCGTGCTTCAAATGATTCGTTTATGTGTGATCAATTTTAAGCGTACCCATAAGAGCTATATATTTGTTTGATAATGAATATTCATTTGCGGAAATAAATTGTCAGTTTAAGCTCACTTGTTTACACACGTGAGCTATTGACCAATATACGCCTGCCTATGTTTGTCAGTATCTCTGTCTGTTAACATGAAATACCTAGATCGGCTTTTTCGATTCAAATCAATCTCGATACAGAGATTTATTTGGCACAGACAAAAAGTGATACGAATTAAGTGGCTATGGTTTCCATAATGTATGCTCATTTGCATAATTTATTTTTTAGAAAATTGAATATGTATTCAGACCTTAACGGCTTTTGATGGGATTTTCTACAAATGTTGATCACAATTAAATATATTAGCCGTGAAAGATATTGAGGGGTCACATGAAAGTTAAATGCTAATAGACATCAAATCAGGTCCAATAATTGTTATCATTCAAGGTAAACTGTGAAATTTACCAGGTCCAAGGAACATATAGATGATGACAAAGGCAATGGGGCCATCTTGAACCACGAAATAGTGGTGCTACCAGGAGTCCGGAATGGGTAAGCGTACCCTGCCCGCTAGCCGCACCCGTCAAGATTGACCCAAAGCGACAAATTCATTGTTGTGTGGTGAATTCATCAAATTACTTTTGTGAGTCAAAATTTAGTATGCTGTCACTCATCATTTGAGAAACAGACAGGTCATATTTTGATACAACATCTCCGTATCTACCGTAGAACTTCTTAAACGATTTCACTAATCTACTTTCTGAGAATCCTTGCCTCACTAACTTTTGAGCTAATAGGCTGTGTCTAACTCGAAAGTCTTCATATAAATGGCATGCTCTACTGTATCCGAGGAGTTGTGAAATATACACACCATAAGCTGGAAATGATGGTATATTGCTCGACAAAAAGGGAAAGTTTATGATTTCAAAATTGAAATCATCTCTTTTGTCATACAGCTTAGTATATAGTGTATTATGTCTAATTTCAAACAATACATCTAGGTATGATGCCG
>LD343452.1:17421-46048 GCA_001465055.1 Ptychodera flava | reverse complement strand
GCGTGTAAATCGTCATTGATGTTATCATGCAATAGTATGCTAATTTTTTATGTTCGTTGCATATTTTTGCCATAGAGGATGAATGGTGGTCAATTCGTTTCTAGCATAACAATATGGCGCTTTAACTTGGAAATACCGAGTTCACCAACGAAAATCAATAAAAAACAGGTAAATTACATGATTCAGATCAGTTTATTTTAACAGGGCTGAGAACAAAGAACGTCTAAATGTAAAACAAATACTTGTTATTCCCATTGGTGGTTCTCCGCTACACGATTTTTAAATCCCACGTGAGTTGGCCGTTCGACAATTTGTTCTCGCGAGAGTTGGCATTTTCAAAATAGCGGCGCAGACCGGTAACAAAATCCAGCTTTCAAAAGTGATCGAAGATAATCATTTTGAACTAAATTTCTCACTGTCTTTGGAAAAGAGAGATTATTTAATTTCAGTAAATCCGTGACACTTTAGTCAAAATGGCTGCCCTAATGTAAACAACCGGAATTGCACTCTTTTCAAATTCATTGGTATATAGAGATTCCATTCTAAATACATATCTATATAGGCCTACGAATTCGGCTGTTCTCGCTGCGCTCGCTATTAGTATAAAATCCTCTAGCGTTTTACATCAGCTACTTACTAATTTTTTAATATTAATGGGCTATCCAAATTACGCACATAAGACTAGAAGGACTTTACCAAAGTCCATGACATTTACCATTGATATCGATGAGATGATATTGTATCAATGAAATGATTCGTGCATTTACATGTCAAAGCTGATGAAATTGCTATTTCGGCTGATTGGTAATTCAATCAATCCATGGATTTGTAGAGCGCCAAACTTTAAAAACAGTGGTGTCCAATGGCGCTTTACAGAGTCAAAGTTGTTCAGTGTGCTGTACTAAACAGAAAAGTTCTGATGTTCTTCTCGACAGTATCAAGAGTGGGTGACTGTTGCGCATAATTCCACGTGAGGGATGCAGCGCCGTAGAAAGCACGATTGCCATAGGTTTGGCAGCTTCTCCGTGGCACATGAAGCAGAATTTTAATAAAATTTTCTTAATTAGTAATAATAAGAAGGACTTGATTAAAGTCAATTAAATTGCTATGTATATTAATGATCAAGTTATCTAATAGTAGTGAAGGAGATCTTGCATTTTCCCGGCAGCTAATATTATATAATTGGCATAATTAATGAGCTTTCACGATATAAAGCTTGGAATATAAAGCTTGAAGGATTTGACCAAAGCTAATGAAAGCTGCTATGTCGGCTATTGATAATTTGTATATCAAACAAAATTTTCCATTTGTGATCCCAGAATGAACTTGACCAAGTCAAAGTTATGTACTAGTAGTATAAGTACAACAAATATGACATTGGAATGTTACCAAAACGTCAACGCATTATACATGTTAGTATACCGTACACACTATGAAAAACATATTTGTGAAACATAAGTAGTTGTGTTTTTCAGATTGCTCAGTTAGCCTGTGAATCTTTGTGCATATCACATTGGCAACACTTTGAAAGTCATTGTCAGCATGGTAAGTGTTCACTGGCACAAACCGATGTCAATGACAAAACATTACCAGCGAGAAATGTAGAGATGGAGTGATTGCCAATCATTGGGACACATTATTTTTATGGGATAGCTCCAGAAGATAGGTTAAGTAACGGACTGATTTCTGTCCCATTCTGACAGATAGTTGTATGGTTTGCTTTTAGTAAACAAACTCCTCATGGTGCTTCGAAATTTTCAAGTAGACCCCTTTGAACAGGGAATTTTTTCCTGTCCCCTTTCTCTTCACACAGGTCTGCTTTTAATTATGCTTTTTCTGTCGGAAATATTTACAAAATCTTCCCTTAAGGTGATACTCATATGAGCAACGATAAATAAATATTGTAATTATTATTGTGTTGTTGTTGTTGTTGTTTTTGTTGTTGTTGTTGTTGTTGTAGTTGTTGTTGTTGTTGTTGTTGTTGTTGTTATCCGCATCATCATTAATTATGTTGACTAATGATACTAATTATTATCACACATCATTAGTTCCCTCTGCTATAATCTCCTGTAAACATATTCAGGAAAGTTGACCAAGTATGACTGCCTGATATGAATTGAGAAATACAATGTACCTATCAGCAGATCACGTACGCGTCGATAACACCTCGATGACATGCGGTGCATAATGAGTATAAGGTGCATTGAAATGATTTTTAGGTAGCCATAGTTTATCTGACGATAATAGCTAAACCCTGAGCTAAAGTTGATTCACCTCAGTATATACATGACAATAATGACACACTTACTTTGGCTTCTTATCTTTCTTTCCAACCTTCTTTGGGTTTCTCCAAGTGGCCCTTGCGCTTGAAGAAGTAGCGGCAGCTTCACCTCCCTCGTCGGCATCTGTTTTGGCTTCATTTTCCTTGTCGTCTGGCAGATGACCCGTGGCAAATGCAGACGGACACATGGAGCGAAGACAAGCAATGGCGGCGTCGGTTTCAGCAGCTATTCGCTGACAATCAAGGTCACTGTATTCGTCTTCACTTCCACTGCTTTGACTGCTGGTACTTCCACTTCTACTGTTACTTTGTGTACTCGACATGATGCCAATGAATTCTAAGAGACGTTTTGGGTGCTGCTATACACAGATGGATACAGTTGTACAGTGTTCTGGGCCGTGCGGCAGTGGTGGATGTTTTCGTGACAGTCACCCAAAAGCTTAAAATTTACACAAAATTTATGACTTTAAAGGCACTAGATAATTTACAACCAGGCACTCAATGGTTACCACTCAAGCTATCTTCAAAGCACAATGATAAAATTCTGTCTTGGACTAATTTACCAATTTTGCTAAGTGAAGTAGATGGAAAACAAGACTCTGTTCCGAAATAGTCTATTTTTAAAATTTCAATGTTTCGATTTCACACAGAGAATCTTCGTCAGCAATCTAAACACAACAAAATTACGGCAAAGATGGGACTAGTAACGAAGAAAATGAGCAATGGAGTGAAAATGTTTAAAAACTTTTAAAATACTAAAATAATGGTCGATAAATGGAAATGGAGATCTAAATCAAGTGTGTAAAAACAAAAGAACTTAGAGAACAGAAGACGAGTGTTTACTCAGGCTAAAAGTAGCGGTGTTCACTGACTTGCTCGTAAAACGTCAACGGCGCGGAACAAAACAAAGGGGGGCTCCCCAGTAAAAACAACTTACAGACATAAAGATGAGATTCTCTAGCTGTACATATATGAAACGGAAGTTTTAAACTTTGAGAACGGCATTATTTAACTGTACTACTCTCAAGACCAAGTTGCATTGCCACCTGGTACCAAGCACTGTAGTTGGACTGACACAAGTTCTCAAAACAAACTCAGCGGAAGTAGTTGCTCGAGGCCGTACTGTATTTGTATTTTCTAACACATGCAAATCTACCAACTCTAGACTACTGAAGGTTGCAATCTTTAAAGTAGGCGAAATCAGCTCATTCCATCATGTCCAGTAACGTAATAAATCACGTGTGTATACTTCTGCAAAATCGTGACAGTTCTGAAAACAAATCACGTCAATTTGATCATGATGATCAGTAACGAATATTTAAGAATCACACATCACTTCTGACAGTATAAGTGAGACAGATATGAAAATTACGTAACACTGCTATCACCAGGTGATTCTATTTTAACGCTCTGCGCACATTTGATACCTTGAAGGGAGCGATTGTACACAGCCGCCAGTCAACCGTGCCTTTGTGGTCCTTTAGTAGCTGTAATTTATCTGCAGGTATAACTACAGACCCGCCATTCAAACAATATGAACTGATTAGCTGTGTGCTGAAAAGTCAACAAACAACATAGCTAGGCTTATTGCTATGTACGTAGAGTTGGATTATTGCCAATGACGAAGAACAGCCTTGCAGAATGTTTCCATCGTCAAGATTACATATACAGTATTTTTGACTAAAGCTTGATTAAAAGAAACTCTAAAATAATGTTTACCTTTAATATAGACTTTCCTTTGCTGTAGCAGTAGAAGATGACTTTATTATTTATATCAAGAAGATCAAAATTTTACTGGGATGATTCAGCAAGAAAAATTCAGATGTAGATGTTGCACGTACAACCCCGCTAAACAGCTCAGTGTGGGAAATCTCGACTATGAATGGTTATATGCAAATTATAGGGTACGGTATTACCCTGTATCTTAGTGAGAGAGGAATCTACGGCTGCAGTTATACATCTACCTTATCAGTACCATTGATTAAATGGCCCAGGTCTTGTGAGGTCGTGAGATAAGGTGTGTTTGTGTTGACGTCATTGTGATTGATACAGTCTCTACTTTAAATCAACTGAACTGTAGTTTCATGACAGGCATGTATTGAGGGACCTTCAGATTGTCGCATAAGTTCAAAAAGCTAAATTCATTCGTTTACGGGGGGACGGGGTTTGACCTACATTCAATTAGTGAACTTCACTTTCGCACTTTTACTTTGTGATCACAAGATGTTTTTGTGCAAAAATAAAAAACTGCACAATCGTGCCAACAAATTTTACATTAACGGTTTCCCGTTTGCCCAAAATACAATTTACTGACAGTAACAGTGTATGCTAAACCTTTAACTCATCAAATTATAAAGCCAAAATGTATCATTTTAATGTGCCGTAAGTGTCTCCCTGCTGTAACCACACCATGGTCATTCCACTGTCACGTACTGTGTTGACAAAACAGCACTGAATACTGCAGTCTTCATGAGGCGCATTATTCTCAGTAAAGTGTTCTCCCAGGCAGACATCACCATTTCGCACTTTTGAACTTTAGTTTACTGGAGGGGGAGGGGTTTTGATCTAAACGAAGAAATTTCGGCTCTTGAACTTATGCGACAATCTGAGATGGTCCCTAACATGTTATACAGCTGTTCTATATGTTCAACGATTCCACTGTGTTTACGGGGGAGGGTTCTCTAATATTTGTGAACTTTATTCAGGAGATGCCATCGCATTGCGGTTCTCGTACGTCGTGTATGCTTTGCTTCAAATACTCCTCTTTAAGACGCAACTTAGAGTAAAGTTATACAAGTAATTCACTTCGACATTTGACCAATATGTAAACTTTTTGCTATTATTATATAACATGTCAAAAGATCTTGCAATTGTCACCTATTTCAACAAATAGCTTGCACAAAATTACCGGATTCTCAACCATGTCTTCCAAAGGGGATCGTTAGACATAAGCTTAGGCCTTGAAGATACGAAATGCAGTTACCAATACTGGCACGAAGATTTCAAAGGCAACATCCGTTTATTGCCTTAATACCTTAAAGTTACATTGTCAGTACTCCTCCCTTTGTCTGCACTGTATTTTAAATGTACCTCTAAAATACATAGTCATTTGCAAAAAACAAACAGGTAGATATCATACGTGATTAGAATCTCCCACGTCAGCAGTATTGTCATCGATTGGTACTTTTTATAACTTCTACTTGTGGCGACAGATAATACGTGTTCCACCTTTTGACATGGTACGTATTTATAGAAAAGGTGGCATATTTGTCACTTGTCAAAGTGAATGACCTCCGTAGCTGTACAGAAAGGGCTTTCTTGTTCAGAAACCCTTTGCAAGCACATGATGACATTATGGTGGAAACACTCTTATGTTCGGCTGTTATAGCTTCTCATTAAAATTTCAAAAAAAAATCATTATTTTGCTTTTACATGCTTTTTTTGTCTGGCATTTCCGATAACTTATAAAAACCCATAGATGCAGCTTGCATGTGATTCAGTTCTAGAATTATACTTGCCCTGATTTACCACTGCAAGAGTTTACCATCATGCCAACAACTTCCACACTAAAATAAGTTTGTACTAATGTACATGTGTACACACTTATTATTAACTATCCCCAGGGACTGCATATGCAATTTTGAACAAGATAAAGGTTACACTGCCATTAAATGTTTGCCCATACATTAAATCGCAGCCCAATGCGAACAAGCAAAAACCGTGGATACTATGCATATCTGCACTGAAATCTTCACATAAACTGCACAGAGTAGTCCAATGTAATGAATTGAATTTACTTTTAAAATGTTTCACAAAGGAATGGTTTCCTAATGTAGTAAAAGCCATACCCCTTCAGAGGCTAGAATTCAGAGAAAACCAGGAGAGAATAGGAAAATATTTTGAGGTCAACAAATTTCAAGAGTTATAGCTAGTGGGGCTTTAACGGTTCCATTGCTCCGGGTGAACATTGCAGAGCGTGTGCGTCCCTAAATAGTGCAATGTGGCCGTTCGGAAATCAAAGCGAGATCAGACTTGAGTATTAATACAATAAATAAATTCTAAAGAACAGCTTACTCGAAATTTGTCCCGTCCTACAAATGTTGAAGGCTACACCATCGTCTCTCACCCAATACTCACCTTCGGAAAAAAAACAAGAAGCATGTGATTGTCGTGCAGACCAAAATGAAAGACGCCACCAAGCTGTATGGCACCGTCACCTGTTCGCCGAGCACGGCGCTGATCGGCACACCGATGATACACAATGTCGTCACTTTGTAAATAGACAAACCGAAGAATTTGCTATCGTTCAGCTCTGGAATACTAACTTTTAAGAGAAAGTAAAACATTCACTAACAACTATTAAAATTGATGTTAAAAGAAAACCTGAATCAAGTTAAGAAGAGAAAACAAATAAAATTGATTGAAAATGTATTTTCTACATGTATATTTATAAATTTCTGCCCCAATATGTTGCTATCTTTGAAACAAACATCAACCTTGTGCTACTACAATATCAATGATGAGATGACTTATTTTATGGTCACTAGAATACCCAAGTAGGTCAAACGTTCCACGTATACTGGACGCTATAGTTGTGGTTGCATTATCTTACCTCGTTTCCCATGCTAACCTGGCTCCGTACAGCAGAAGTAACATTTAACCGAATACCAAATACCAAATCAAACCCAACAAAATAAACGGACAGCAGTTAAGGATGTACGATCGGTAAAATTAAAAGTAATGTCGTTTCTCTAAATTGTCGATTTTTGGATTCTCCTTTGTAAGTATTATCAAAATGTGTGATAAAATATAGGGGTCGCCGCGCTCGTTTTTGAGATACATGACCATGAATTTTGCCATTTAGGAGAAAAAATGCTGAGTCAGCATTTTTTCACCAATGCATTTTCTATGGACGAAATAATTCAATGCTGTTTATCTCAAAAGTTAGCGCGGTGACCATATCATTTTATTTGATCACTATTATTTATTTCTCTAGACTGAGCTTTGTGCAAATTTTCATGAAAATGACAATAGTAGAAATTGATTTTCCAGCAAATTTCAATGTAATCCTATGGGAAGTGACAAATTCCACGCGCGCATACCGCTCGTACATCCTTAACCGACTGGCAACATTCAATTGATGTATTTTAATGAAGTTTAAACGACGTAAGGAGTACACTATTGGACCTTTGGAGGCGACAGTCTAATAGTCAGATGGTTGTACAATTAGTTTTCATCTTCTCAAACTTCTTTTGTTAAGGTAACCCCTTTTGGAGTAAGTGGAATGTGCATGCATGTACATACTTGATGACGTAACCAATACCTTTTTCGTTGTGAATTCTACACCTTTTTGCTATTACAGCCTTGTGATTATTTCCTTAATTTTTTGAAAATTTGTCTCATTTTGTTACAACTCACTCGCAGGATAAACAAGTATTCAACGTGATAATACTGGGGGAAAATACGATCCTTTCATCACAGTCTCTGTGAGGCCAGCCAACACGATGCCTCTATTATGAGTGAAATTGTCATATTTCACCCCTAAAATAGCACAATCGAAGAAATAGCAGTATGGCATTGACTACCTCGATTTTTCCAATATACGTGGACGTTTGTTTACCTAAATCTTGTCTACTTTAATCAAAGCTGTCGTTGACAGATGTATTCCCCCTTTCAATGTTCACCAGTAAAGATAACATTCTATGGCGGTAGCACTGTACGAGGGTTGGAAGACAGGTTTTGAGCTTTAAGTCCCACTGGAATGAGTTTCTATGCTATTTATTTTTCAACATAGTCCCACTGCGGTCCACACACGTCTGAGTGCCTGCGGTGCTGCATCGATTTGATCCCTGCTTTGTAGACGGTTTCATCTGGGGTGTCAAAAATGTCCTGAACAGCGGATATGACGTCATTATTAAACGTCGAAATGCTTTCCACCTAACTGTTTCTTCATGTTGGGGAAGAGATGAAAGTCTAAGGGTGCTAGGTCAGGAGAGTGTGGTTGGTGTGGAACGAGTTTGAAGCCGCAGTCACGCACTGTTGCCATGGCAATTACTGACTTATGGGGTAGAGCATTGTCCTGATGGAACAGGACACTTTTTCTCAACTTTCCTCCTCGTTTTTTTTTGATAGCCTCCCCAAGTATTGTATCAGCAGTCAAATACAGAGCGAACTGAAAATAAACCAGTCAGTTAGTCATCTGGAGAGTTGAAATAAATGCAAACCAAGTTTCATTCATCTAGCATCGCTCCTTCATAGTTAGGCTCAAAAACTTTTAATCCAACCCTCGTACAGTTGGTTTCCCGCAGCGATACAGGGGCATGTTACAAATGTTGAGTTCCACGAGTAAACTTGTGCATTCTTGACAGATTTGTTTCAGAACTCTCTAACATTGTGTAATTGTCACGATTACAGATATCTTATAGGCACACGCTTGTCAAACTTTACTTATAGTTGCATTCCTGAAAGCCTGCAAACAAGATCGGTCAGGTCAAGTGATTGACACGTTTTATCAGTCTCGCAAAATCACGTCAGGTTTTACGAGGTTTTGGTGTTGTGCATTGCAATTTAGGCGAAAATGAGTGAAACTACCGCGAACCGCAAACAGCTGGCAAATCACCAATCCCGTTAGGGAGCGATCATTATATGCGGCCCGGTGGGGGGGGGGGTTTAGGAGGAATTTCATTGAAACTCCGAAGTTTCAAGTAACATCTCCGAGTCGTTCATTGTCTTTAAAATATGGTGTCTCTCACCTCTATGGTCAAATTTCGGATGACCCTCTGTGGGGGATCAACGGCCATCCACACCGTCAAAATGACCACATCAATGGACAGCAATATCAGTATGGTGATGAAAAGATGGTAGTCCTTTATAATCTATAGAATGCAAAATGAGCTGAATAATGTTTTGATGTGCTTAAAGGTGTTAACCTTGCATTAAGATCAAAACACTTTATTATCATGATTTAATTTATGTATTTTCATCTTTTTCAAGATTTAACTGATATTGTTTGCTGATCATTTAATTTCCCCTGTGTGGTAAAAAACGTAATCGCTGTCCTTCGGTTTGTTTATTTTCCGTCCGGTTTTCTTAATAATAAACTTTTGCCAAAATAATTGGTGAAAACGACATACACGTACACCCTCCACGTCTTTGAAAAAATCCACTGAACGCCAGAGTGGAATCTAAAAACAGTTACCATATACGTGCCTGAAACAAAATGGTAAAGAGTAAATTCTGCTACAAAACTCCAAGAAAAAACACTTCGGATAGTCAAAGTTTCATGTACTCATGTAATCATCAGTTCTCCCGAGTTAAAAGTTCGAATGACTGACATATTATGTGTGTATACGTGTGTAAGTGTTTCAGCAACGTAATTTAATTTCTTACCCGGCATACAATAACAGGTCCACTAAAGCGCCATCAACGCCGAACAAAAACACTGAGACGTAGCAGATAACGCAACCAAAAGCGATGACGTTATTCATTTTTGGACTGGAGGGCTTGATCAGCCTAAATGAAATGAAAAAGTACGATGTTTCACAAAAAGTTATGTAACGGAACGATCACAATCTATAGTTGTGGTCGGCATACTGGTTACTTTTCCACACGTCCAAAACAGCCAAATATAAAAAAGCAACCAAAGGAACTCCTTGACACAGTCCTAATATTCAAACGTTGAAAAAATCGTTATATTTGTGTACTAACCACAGCCAGGTTTAACTCGAACTTCATAACCTTTGCTTGAGCATAAATCAGCGACTACGCTGAAATGTACTCACTGATGTTTGATCACATTAAGGGAATAAACAATCTTGAGATAGTTTACTCATTGATATCAGATAAACTCTATAAAGATGGTCTTCCTTTACAGTATTGACTCATAGTCTTCCTTTGATGGACAAAGAATTGTCAGTGGATATTTTTGAGTAGGTATTTATTTAAGAAAGATATTGATGTGTTCCTGTGTTCTGATTTCAAGTGTTGAAGGATGAACATTTAGACCGCACTTGGATAAAATAGATTTAAACCTACCCTTGGAATGTTTATTGCCTTTCATCTTCTCCCTCAATCCTCTTCCTTTAACCCTTCTTGTTCCCTAGATCAATCTTCATCCCTTAACCTACTTCCTGTACTTTGCATTTAACTACCATGACTTTCTTCAATGATGACAACAAGCTCGTCCTTTCCAGCAAGCGAGGAGACCAAGAATGGCTGACAAAGCTCGTCCCTGTGCACATGTATACTCAAAATCCGAACAGCTGTTGCCCCAAATGTAGCGATTTGAAACTGTCACGTTGAACTTGGCTAGAGTCATAATCTTGAGATTTAAAACGAAACTAATCGCAATTTGAAATGACGTAATAAGCAGCATGTTGCACATGACCGCAAATGAAATAAAATTTCAGTGATATGTAAATAATTTACCTTATAAAATACCTGCCACAGATCCACATCCTAAGGTAGTATGCACCTCGAAAGTGAAAGACTTAAACCTTTGCTAAAACTTTCCTCAATGAAACTTTTAATCGTTATAGTCTTACCAAATTAAAAAACCGGGGTTCACCGAAAAACGGGGGTCACCGAGCAAAGTCTGGTACAAAAGACCGATATTCGAAATTCAAAATGGCCGCCATTCCTGCGTTATTTGTATGGGAAAATTTATAATTTTCGGAAAGCTATGACTGAAAATCTTTTTTACTTCAAGAGCTACAAAATGAGCTCAACAAGTGGTAGATCAATACAGGATTGTAAAACTTTGAGAGTCTAAATATCTGTCCCCGAGGCGCATTCTACCTTAAAGGGGACATTTTTATTTGAACAAAACTTCTAATGAAGAGACAAAGCCATCATTAAAACCTACCAACTCAAATGAAATTCGTCTTTTATAACTTACTGGTATTTAGAAAACACAGTTATTATTTGACGGCATGATTGAAAGAGCAAGAATGAAATGTGGGCGGTCAACAAGAAAACGTGGATAAAATCTTCATGCCATGGACATCTGGTGAATCATACGAAGGAGAAGTGACCAAGTTGGGTAAAATAGAATATAGAAGTAGCGATTGGTCCAACTTCCAGTGGAATTACTGTTCGTTAAGCTATCATTATCCAATTTCACGTTACGTCTGTGAAAAAAACGGTAAGCATGGAGGCACACTGTCGAAAGCAACATTTCTTTGCCCCAGTACAGTTAATATTCGCTCTCTTATTTATGTATTCTTGATCGATGACATCATTTGAGGAAAATTAAAATGCTGTGACTTTTGATGATATTGTTTCACGTTTACTTTAATGCAATTGCAGTTACCCGTTCTACTCCCTACAGTATTTTGGGGTGCCGCAGTATTTAGGAAGCCAGCTCATCCTGCACGTGACTGAGTAATCTACATTGATTTGCTGACGAGTGAGATCTGGTCCGCCCAAGAGTTAAAATATAAACAATAAGAGTGTATTTTCGTGTAATGACGCTGTGTTGACAAGGAGATGTTTCAACGACGTGTTTTGGGGAGTAGAACAAGAACTAGCATTTGACATACAAACATGTAATGAAAAAAAAAATCATCGAAAATTGCAGCTTCTGGTCCTTTCGTGCTCAAACACAAAATTTTAAATGTGTTTAAGCAGCACTGCCTTGGCTCTAACATCGCCAATACCTCCAACCATAATACCAACGCCAAGTTAACACACCTGGCTCAGTTCCATGTTAAACGACAACACCTGTCTGAGGAAAGAGTAATAAATACATAATAATATATACATTAAATACATTAACTGCATTTTTTATGATAAATATATCAAGCATAGTAATTGTTATTATACACCCTTATTACAAACTTGTAAGAAGTGAAAGAGTGTTCAACCAACAATGCGGTCATCAATTTGTTTTCATTTAGATTTACTTACCGTTCCTGAATATTCTCTTCTGTATTTTATTTTCTTTAATGCAGCCTACACTGTAAAAATAGCGGACGCCAGACGCGTCTTTACGCGTTCAAAATGTAGATGTCAGTGTTCAAATTTGAACGGCTAGTGTTCATATTGTTGACACTAGTGTTCATATTATTAGCAATGATGTTCTAAACCAGAACACGTAGTGTTAACAACCATCTCCTTCAAGTGTTCAAAAACTCAGCATGACAGAAATTTTGCAATACTATAAAACAATTAACAATCTTTAGTGTTTTTTACTTTACTATGGTTATATTAAATTTATTACTGCATTGCTGTTAGGCAAATGTTCACGGATTTTGATGTAACGAATTTCCCACTAAGTGAAAAATATCTCCGGTCTAAAATTACTGAAAGCATGTTTTTTCTAAAAAAGAAAGTATACAAAATAATTTTACACGTTTATTACGGTTTGAAATTTTGAAATTTTGAAAAGAAAATCAGATAACCACAATGAACGTTTTAATTTTAACATCGGCGTGCAAGAGGCGTTCTACTCCTTAACACTTGGTGTTCAAGTTTGGTGCCTCTTCTTATCCCGTCATGCATCAAAACGGAAGTTGCGACATTTTTCTTGTAAACGCATGCTGAAGTCGTGATCGTGCGGAAGCAAGACCAGAAAGGGTAAGTTTTCTCTCCAAAATAGTAAAAGGTGTTGAATTTTGAAGCATCTGTATTATTATCCTTTGAAATTATTTGTGTAGTACTTTGGAATAGCTAAAATACGTGAAGAAACCTTTTTTTCTTTCAGTGGCTTGTATACCACTCACGAACTGTAAATACGCAGCGGTGTTTTGGGCCATGGCGTATCGATCGCACTCGGGTCAAGGGTCATCACCGCAAAAACGTGATCGATATGCCACACACCGCTGCGTAATCACAGCTAACACATGTCTTTTAGTAATCACAATCGCACATAAAACATTAGTTAAACGTCGCAGAGTGTACACTCTATTGTTTCAGCATATGAGAGTTGGCCTTCTTTTACTTTTCATCAGTTGATGACAAGAAGAAGCCAATATTTTGTAACAGTATCGAAAAGAGGCACTGTATACCAAAGTCACCTCTTTTACTTAACCTAATAAGGCCACCCTGTCTTTCATTTAAAGTCTCATGTCGCCATAATACCTATTGTTGCATTATTTTCAGGATGTGAAAAGTTGGATTTACCTGGTAATCGAAGAGTTATTACAGAAGCTGATGGTGCAGAAATTGAAGAAGATGGGTGTAGAGGTAGCTGTCTGGAAACAAGCTTGAGAACCTCAGTTCATCTCTCATGTAGATTTAAACTTCCGAGGGTCAGTAACTGAATTTTGATAAGTTTCTGTATTTTTGTTCTGTTTTTTTTTTCTATTTTGAATTTATCTAAGCTTTGGTAGAACGCTATGATCAACTAAATGTTACTGGAGGATGAGTTTTCAAATACGTGTAGTCTCCCTTATCAGATGCAGGAATGGAATGAAGAATTAAAGCAGAATGCGACAGAAAATTCAGAGTGAAAAATGTACACTCTGAATTTCTGAATTTTCTGAAATTTTCACTCTGAATTTTCTGTCGCTTTCTGCTTCAATTCTTCATTGCACCCTTGCAACTGATGAAGGAGACGTCACGTCTTTGAAGGCTTAAGCTCCAGTAACATTTAGTTGATCATACCCTGCTACCAAATCTTAGATTATTTTGTATTGTAGATCAACACGTCTTTTGTTCTCGATTTGTTACTGTTTTTTAGCTTTACTTTTAGCGACGCAGAGCTTATCTAATAGTTGAATGTGTGGCATCGACCTCAATTTTTTACATCCCAAGCTGTTTCTTCAAAACGGCCAGTACGATTCCTTTAATATTTGGAGTACAGGTTCCCAGAGATTACCCTAATCATATATGTTCAAGTTATGCTGAAATACGCAAATTTGTATTTTTGAGGCGAATTTTGCTATTTTTGGCAAAAATCTTCTTCTCTCTTACTGGTGGTTCGACGTCTTCAATATTTGGTAAACGTGTCCCTAAGAATGACCTTCGTAAAATTTGTGCTAGTTGTGATGAAATATTCAAATCTTTATTTTTCATGGCAATCTTTTTCGTTTTTTGGTCAAAAAAACTTTAAAAATCTTCTTCAAAACTACTTAATGAACAGCTTTGATATTTTTGACATAAGTCTCTGCGGATAGCTTTTTCAGATTGTTCAAATTATGCAGAAATATGCACGTTTGTATTTTTGAGACATAAAAGACATTTCAGACATTTTTAAGATATAGGGAATTATCAGAATGTGATATATTCAAGTTATGATGAAATCTGCAAGTTTTTATTTTGGGGTCAATTTTTACCATTTTTGGTCAAAAAGTTTTGTGTCTTAAAAATTACCTGTCTGATAGCTTTGATATTTTGGGATGATCTCAATTTGATATGTCCAAATGATGGTGAAATCTTCAATTGTTTTTTTGTTTTTGTTTTTGTTTTTTTAATTTTTTTTTTGCAGCCTTTTTATTTCCCATTTTGGGTGAGGCCATCCCGAAGTGAGCTGTTAGAGATCCTTTACATAACACTGCAAGCTCTTTCGACGTCTTAGTTGCTTGTTGTATTGCTATATTGGTGTTGAAATGGCTAACATTTAGGTTCTTGCCATTGGTTTTAGACTGTCGTTTCCTTTTACAAGTGAATTTTAGTAAGGACTGAAATTTCCAGGTTCAACAGCAAATGCTTATTGACATACAGAACAAAACTTATGAAACGAAGTCAAAATTAGTTAATGTGCTTTTAATTTCTGAGAAGTAGAGTTTTGAAATGTCACTGATTTATTTCAGAGTTTATTTAAAGGTATTATAAACAAACAAATCTTTTCGGTCATGAAGGACTTTGTTGGACAAGGAAATGGGTTTTACACCTCCAAGGACCCCTTTACCCACTTTCTGCGTGTTGTGTCTTACTGTGAAACTTTGTGACAACTTGACATGTTGTGTTTACTTTAGTGTAGACAACTATGTACCATGTGCATCAGAGAAGCCGTGACTAACCTTTTTCCAAGTTTTCAATTGTCTATACAAGAGGAAATGTCTTAAACTATCTTACAAAATCGGAGTAAACATTTCATACGAATACGTGTTTTCAACACAATAAGTAAGCCAAATTTTGAGCTTTTTCAAAACATATTTTTGTACGTTTTTACAAGTATAAAAATATAACGTAATCCACAATATTTAAGTAAAACCTATTTTGTCATTACTTTGTTCATATAATTTGAAAACGATCGACAGTGTTTATAAAGATTTTCTTTTGTTTATGTTTTGATAGGAAGGTGTTTACACCGTTGGTGTTTTCCTCTGACAAACTTTATAAAGTGGCTATGTTTATTTTCCCATTTTACACTAAATAATTGTATTTTACTCAACAAATTTGTGTGTATTTTTAGAATAAAATAATTTTACTGAATATCAGTGGTCCGTCATGTTATTTCCACGCTTGAACACCCCCTGAACGCCAAAAGTTAATGTGTTCAACAGGTGCATATCATGTGTTCAATCCTTTAACACACTTATCGTTGAACGGCGTCCATGCGTTCAAAAAGTGTTACAGCCCTTTGAACGCGTAAATGCGTTCAAATTTTTGAACACATTTCATGTGCAACGTGTGTTCAGATATGGAACGCCATGGTGTTCAATATCATGTCTGATGAACACGGAGTGTTCAAAATCTGCACACGTGTGTTCAAAAATTGAACATTGGTTGAACACGTAGTGTTAAATTTCTGAACGTCTAGACGCGTTCAAAAAGTGTTACAAAAAGGCGTTTAATAGGTGTTCTATCCTTGAACACTTAACTTCACAGTGTAGGATGAAGATTAGTGAAGACAGCTATGCATGTAACATGCCACTGGTGGTATACAAATCTCTCTAATCATTGAAGAATGTCTTAGACTACATGTCGTATTATTTCTTCTTTTACTTCTACGTTGCAATGGCAACAGCGGGACAGGCTTTAAAGTTTATAGCATTGGCATTATGGTACAGCAATAACAAAATTTTCTTTGTGTTGAAACGTAGAGTCACGTCGCCGATTGAATGATTGTGAGATTGTTACGACATATATAATTGGTAATTGCTGGATGTTTTGAAGTCTTGCATACAATACATGACTATTCCCATGTCCAACGACTGTCGGAATAAGAAACCGGTACCGCAATCGTATTGCTTTGAAGTATCTATGTAGGAATTGAAGATCTGGTGGTATAAAAGCTCAAAAACTGAATTACCTTCTTTCCTGATGTCTCTCTTACTGGTAAGTTGTGCCATCATGCTCACAAGTTCCATGTACCATAATGTGGCTAATCAGTGTAGACATGTGCCAATCGTATCGCGTGTGGTTCTACTTGCATGTACGGTTTTCTGAAGTCATGACGCCTGGACAATGTCAATTCAGCAAATGAATCAAGTAAAAAGTTGAATTTTTATTTGGCAAGACTACACAGCTATCCAAAATGTCTGTCCCCACACTATAAATGCACTGGTAATATGTCGTGGGATTGGCATCAATTAGTAATTTGTTTTCAGTTGCCTGCCTGCATACATGCATGCATGTATGCGTGCATGCTTGTATGTCTGTCTGTTATTCTGTCTGTCTGTCTGTCTGCCTGTCTGTCCGGATGGATGGATGGATGGATGGATGGATAGATGGATGAATGGATGTATGGATGGGTCCACGGACGGATGCATGCATGTATGTACATTATTAATATGGTTTGAGCTCACATATCTCATATTCGATGCATTCATTTCACAATTCCAGAGGTATGTATAAATATTCAAACTTATGAACATTTAATGTTAATGAAATTCCATCCAGACAGCTTGAAAGCTGTTTATGACACCGTTCTTTATTATTGCATGCTCGAACGACTAATTTGATACACAGTGTTGATGAAAACTGCATATTGATCACTATCCACAATTTTCTCAGTGTCGGGCAGTTTTCAGTAAATACTGAGTGAAGAGAATTCAATGTAATCGAGGCGGACCAAAATAGTAACACAAGTTCAGTATTAAGGTACAAGATAAAACTGCTAACTAAGAGGGAAATATTTGCGATAGGGCGATGACATCACTTAGTTATGCGAGAACATAGTGATGATTTGTAAATAGTATAAATGCTTAGATCATAATCCGAATTATTCTCTTTGGAGGAGAATCCTCATATATAATTTAAAGATTTCGAAGTAAGCCTGAAATTATATTGAAACGAAATTTGCACAATTTATCATTTATCTCAATATTGCTATGAAAGATTCAACGGTTTATAAAGGACTCAACGCCGACAGAAGAATGGTTTGCCATTTAGTCGACTATTAGGTGATGAGAACAAAGACACCTTGTTGCACACTTTAATTTGTTTCCGCGAAATTCCCCAACATTCTTTTCTCTGTGGTGTGATGTGCAATTGGTGGATAATTAATTGATGAGAACAAATTTTAAGACGCCTTGTTGCGGACATTCAACAGATATCCAGACTTTTTTGGGTTGGGTGAAATTCACCAGCCTCCGTTTCTCTAGTAAGGTCATGGTTTGAAATTAATTTTATGAATGGTAAAAGCAAATTACTCGTCTTTTACAAAGGCTCATCTACTTTTCTTTTTTTCTGTTTTTTCAATTTCTTTGTTTTATGGGTAATTTGCAATTTTGCAGCTTTGTATTATACCGCAGCTAATGCTTTTAATAAATTTTAACAATTAAAATATCGTGTTCTCAAAAAATAGTTTCAATCGTGTAAATAATATATGTCTGATTAATAAGAAATTCCATATAATAAAGCCAACAGTGTGAACTAGTACTTTAAGGTAGTATTCGACTCGAAAAAGAAAGACTTAAACTTTTGCAAACTTTCCTCAATATTTTCGACGATTCTCTTCCCGATTCGAGAATAAAAATCAGGGATCACGGTGCAAAATGTGGTACCAGAGAGACAAATTACTAATATTTTCCCGATACTTGAACTTCGAAATGGGCGCCATCCCATGTGTTAACTCTATGGACGAAAGAAAAGTATCGATTTTAGAAAAACTAATACTATTAAAACTGTTCTTGCGCCAAGAGCTTTTAAATGGACCCCCCATAAGTGGTAGATGAGAATAGAACTGATACAATTCGAAAAGCCCGAATATCTGTCCCCGAGGCACGTTCAACCTAAACATCGAACCACGTGACAAAGTCCCAATGGAAATATAATCAGGGGCGATTCAGAGATGAAGCGCGTTGTAACCATGGTATCACAAGAGAATGCTGTCATTAGATTCTGGTAAAGTTGAACAATCACATGTCATAGTTACTATGACGATTGGATGTGCTGTTCATCATATTGCTACAACTCTATGTGAAAACTATCAGACACCATTTTCACCGTGTCTGTTTGGCTGAAGAGTACGAGCAAGTAGGTGATCGTTTTTACTTCGCATTTTTACATGATTTTATACTTAACTTTAACAAGGCGAAATTGTAGTCTTGAAAAGCTAAAAATCGCGGATTACATGAAAGGATTAAGGCTTGTGTTGGGAGTTAAACATATTTATAATTATTTCTTTTCGAAAGTGATGCTAAATTTGTCAGGAAATTGTAATTTTCATTTAAGCCTATCGGCAAGAACATAGTGGTAATGCGATTCAGTCGATCTAAATTCGAACAAAAAGATTTTGCAATTTTCAAGATTAGCTAGAGATTTGTGTATATATGTGCCGCAGATAGAATTGCTCCACGGACGGTTTTGCTACAGCTTCACAGGCGCCAAGCGAATTGTTTTAGCTCTGTTTATGAAAAAGCAAAATGGCCCAACATACTATATTAGTACACAGTTACTGATGACGTTAGAGTGGCCCATTGATGGTGTATGAGGTGCAATTTAATCACAAGTGTATATTGATATGTGCCGTCGTATCTGAATAAGAAAACCTGTCGTCTGTCATGGCACCGCATAGTACGCCATTAATGTTTTCATTCCTAGAATCGCAAATTTAAGATTCGTGTGCTTATGTTTGGTAAAGTTGTACTTTCAATGGAATGTACTTGCCAGAAAGTGAAGGTGGGCAACAGAATTGTGACTTTACTTGACGTGTTGGAAATTTACCATTTTTGGCCACTAAGCTGTTTGTATATGATCTTACGAGTATTATCTTGTAATATCGGTTGCAGGGAAAGTATACTTCATATTTTAGAAATGCAAACTACAGAGTCATATAAGTTATCTCTCGACAAATGGTAACAATATTTATAATTCAATACATTGATTACTCTATTGTTTAGCCAGTGGATTTTGTAATCAAGGTGGGCAGCTATAATTTCACTCCATAGCTCGGCTAACAAAACATACATTCATCATTATCACTTATCTTAATTGACAAGTAGTTTGATAAATGAACAATCCACGTTAGTTTTCAGAAAGTTCGGGCAACCGTTCCAATACACAATGCCACGATCCCGAGGTTTACAGTGATGGCTAATTTGTTGAAATCCTTCGCCGGTAGTATGTTCCATTTTGTAATATTTCTTACACTTTACAAAGAACAGGTTAGTTTGATTGACGGTAAGTATTAGATCATTCAATCACAAATATTTTGAAATATAGTTGTAGCTGTATCGGCTTCTTTTCACTGTACTCAAAAACTTCTTATGGCACATAAAGTTTTATACCCGTGAAAGTTTACTAAATCTGAAGTTTGTTGCAGTCCTCGGTCGATGGAGGTACTCGATGAATTGAATATAATCCCAGATCTGGCAAAAACATAAATAAAAATTAAAACTACGGCTGTAAATTAAACTTATGGTTCAACTATATGTACAATTTTCAAGAAACATTCGCTGTAAAAGAATAACAGATGTGCACTTGCTCGAACACATACTGCCTATGGTATTCGAGGTAAATTGTTTATCAAAGGCACAATGTACCTCGGGTACAGATATTCTGACTCTCTGTTTTTTCTGATTTTTTCCATTTTTGTCAGTGAAACTTTCAACCGTCCTTTCATTAAGAATAAAAATTAAGGGCCACGATGCAATTTTTGATACTAAAGAAATAAATTACCAAATAATATTTAACGATATTTGAAAGTCAAAATGGCCCGGGCCGCCATCCGAGCCTTAAGTCTATCGAGAAAAACAGTGAGCTCGATTTTCGAAAACTAAAACTGTGATAAGTTGTCTTCTCCAAGCGCCTCAACAAGTGGTAGCGCAGAAAAGTACTGTACAACCTTGAGACTCGAGACATCTGACCCTGAAGTCCATTTTACTCTGAAGTATTGAACAACTCCCTTTAAAAACATCTCTAAAAATAAGGCATTAAATCCAGTATACAGTACGTACCCTCAATGAAATCTCTAACACGTTGCATTTGCTAGTAATAGCTAATAAGTATTTGCTTTAAAGGATGTCCATGATAAAATGGTTTATATATGTTTAAATCCTTAATCAGCTGAAGTAAACATATTGCAAATACTTTTTTCATTTACGTACTACGGTTTTTGTGGTTCTGTGTTTCTTTATAATCTTTGAGTATGAACCTCCCCAGTCGTTAAACGTTTCCCGACGATTTTCCACCATTTTCCTGGGGAATGTTTTTCCTTTCCAATCAAATACCATCGCAATATCTTCTTTTCTTTTCTTGTTCTTTTCTTTTATCAATCAATCATCCAACGGGCGTTAGCCAAATTACAGGATGAGGTACCCAAAACCCACTAACCCCAATGGAGCAAAAAGGAGTAAAGTGCCTTGCTCAGGGGCACTGCACCGTGCTACAGTCTCAACTCACCGTTCTCCGACAGTGAGTAAATTACTCTGGACTTACTGGGTCTTGAACTCACCATTCTTTGATAGTTAGTCCTTTGCCTTAACCACTGGACCGCGGTGCCTCCTAATTGCTTACAAAGAGAAGCCGAGAATGTCCAAAAACTCGAGCTGTGACATAATAAAGGACCGGCAGCTGAAACTTTGGGTGATTTTTTCGTTCTGTCATTTTAAATTTCGACGACAGTTTATTGTTCTACTCACCAAAGACTGTTGAATGCACACAAAGCAGCTTGTTAACCCAGCCTTTACATGTGCAATATGCATTGTAATTGCTGACAATTGAATTTTTTGATACGGACTAGAATTCACATATAATAAACAATATCGGTGACTTTAAGACGTAAAGACGCTGTGTTGATGAACTGAATAGCGGGTTATACAAAATGCTTTAGGAAATAGAACAAGAGCTTGCCATATACGCATAAAACTTTAAATGTTTACGGTAAAAACTCATGAAAATGTGCAGCTAGAGGCCCTTAAAATGACCAGTAGCCGTAAATTTCCTGCATTTTACCTGCATGTCGTCTACGGCAGCCTTCGTGCTCTCAGTTTCTCGGGCAGTTTTCTCGCGAGCAATGATAAATATTGAAGTAATGCCCTTTGAATATCTGAAAACTGTGAGCCTTGTAAGTATTGAAGCATTTGGTCAGTACCAGCGTCTCTTTGTTGGAAAAGATTTCAAAACTTGATTATCTAAGATCGTTACCAACTTTACACCGGGAAATGCCTTATTTCCGGTACCCACCACATCAAAACATTATCACATGGGTAATTGCTGAACACTGAGTGTGTAATGTCAAAGAAAACTATCAAACTGAATGACTTAATATTTCACATGGGAATTTGAGTCCCTGTTGACCAAGTACAGACATTCTGGATGCTTGATAACTACATAAGCCTGATTTCCATTAAGTATATGGTAGACTACATTACGAAGCAGTGAATATTACAGATCAAGGCTAACATGGAGGGGGTTGGCCGAAGTGCCTTGAAGTACACATTATATTGTAATGAAGGCCCTGGGGTCCAGACGATACTAAGGAAGCGTTCAGTTATTACGGTCGGGCGTGGGCCGGCAAAATCCAGTGGGGTCGCCTTAAATTTGGAAAACTGCAAAGGGAGGGGGTCATGTATTTCCCAAACAGCTCAGAGGGGGTTCACTTCATTTTCATAAGTGCCCGTCCCGTCAAAAAGCAGTTTCAGTGTTCAGAAATATTCAGGGAGATAAAAATGATTCGTTGCATGATTTCATTCTCTGAAGTCATTTAATTGTAAACTTGAACATAAGTATACCCCCCCGTAATTGTCTGTCACATGAACATCTTGCCTTGGCAACTCTGAGGCATGTCTCATTGTAAATCGAGCTCACTGTGAGGAAAATGAGCGATTCCTATCACTTATATATTAGAGATATAACAAGTTTTGACAGGGAAAATATTTAACAGTCATTTGTAGACTACTAGTACCATGAAAAGTGAAATTATACTTTTACGTAAAATTCCAATATCATAATTGTTGTTCACATCTGAACTTTCAAATACCCTATTTGAATCAAGTACATTTGTATCAACCACCTATAAAAGCATAGATTAAATTAGTTTAGCATAGTAAAAATATTATTCATAGTTTCATCCTAGACTCCAATGTATAGTGAATCAACATGTCGGTGAAATTCCAAAATCCAATTTTTTGCACATATATTAATTTTTAACCATCCTAGTCTGACTGAGTACTTTAAAATGAATTATCAAATGTCTATAAATGCACAGATTTAGCTTGTTTTTATTTGAAAAAAATTATTCATAGATTCCTCATAGACTACCATGTATAGTGAATCAACGTTTCAGTGAAATTCTAAAATCAAATTTCTTACACACATACCCATTAGTAAACACCTTAGTCTAATCAAGTACATTAATATGAATAATCGAGAGTACATAAATACACAGATTTAACTAGAATTGGCAAAAAAATTATTCTTAGTTTCCTCATAGACTCCCATGTACAGTGAATCTTCATTTCGGCGAAATTTCAAATCCAATTTCTGGCACACATATCCATTTGTAACCATCGTAGACTAATCAAGTATATTAATATGAATAATCGAAAGTACATAAATACAGAGATTTAACTACTTTTGTATTGGAAAAAAAATATTCATGGTTTCCTCATAGACTCCCATGTAAAATGGATAAACATTTGTAGTGAAATTCCAAAGTCAGATTTCTTGTACACATAATATGCACCTTCAACCATCATTTTCTAATCAAGTGCAATTATATAAATTATCCAACATCTGTATATGCACAAGTATAGCAAGTTTTTCATTGAAAAAAAAATTATTCACAATTTGATCATAAACTCCCATGTACCGTGGAAGAACATTTCTGGTGAGATTTTTTGTTCACATACTAGTTGTAACAACCCTATTCCAATTAGTGCATTTATGTCAATTATCAAATGTCTATAAATGCATAGGCATTGCTAGTTTTGTATTTAAAAAGTATTACATAGTTTTCTCTTAGGCTACCATGTACCAGTATAGTAAATCAACTTACCAACAGCTGATTATCAATTAAATCCAAGTATCAAAATTTTGTACACACACGCTTTCGTGAAAATATTGTGATCCACCTAATATTCTGTCCAATCCCTTTGAGGGGTAATTTCAAAATTAGAGCAAGTCAGAAGGGGCAATTTGATCATTAACGGGGGGTCATTTGCAAAAATCTGAGAATCTTTTTTTTTATTCTTTTGTACCCCCCCCCCTGAGATGTTTGTGTGTTAAGGTTTACTCACAAGCATTGGGGGTCATGAAAGTTTTGTCATCTAAACGGGGGTGTCATCAATATTTTGGTGCAGTGGGTAGGGGGGGGGTTCACTTATTTTGACTGATGCGCTGGAATAATTTGCCGGCCTACCCCCGGCCATAATAACTGAACGCTCCCTAAGTGCGATGTGAGTAGCCATTATAAGACTGCGTACAAAAATCACGGTGGTCGATCATACGTTTCGGACCTTACTCACATGACTACCAAATGTATCAACCGACGACAGTGATTTGTTTGCGCAGTCTTATACCTCTTGTGCTATAACATCATGACATGTAAATTAGGTTTCTTCGTTTTACTGATTCGGTCCAATATTTCTATTCATTCATTCAGCCATGGCATTGTGTTCCTTGAACGACCACAAAGTTAGTAATGGATACGATATTGTTGGCATGCCGATCAGTGTACAGTCTTACGAATATTGCTGTGAAGCCTGCGTGGACTCATCGGAGTGTGTCACATTCTCTTATGCGAAACCGGCTCACCAATGTTACTTGATGAATGGTGCGCTGGGGATGTTTGACAACGTCGATTTTATATCAGGAATCGTGCGTCGTTTGGTCACCATAACCTATCAAAATATAACAAAATCATATAGCCGGGAAATAGCGACTGGTATTTGTGATGCCATTCTTATGTATTTTTCTAGATAAGCTAAAGATGTCGAAGCATTTGCCAACATTGTACTGCAAATTATTGCTGACACGAATCTCACACATATTGTCTGCTCTAAATCGTTTTTGTCTTCAATAAAAATAGCGATTCATATCATTTGTTAAACAGTTCAGGGGTAATCCTTTTTTGTGTTTTTTCTGCTACTGTCCAGGAAAAATTTTATGTTTTTTCTCTGTCTGTCAGACAAATACGTCCGTCTAAATTCATATTGTGGACACTCTAGGACTTTTTTAGTGTAGACTTCCTTATACAAAAAATGTAATGAATGTACCGTTTCAAACGAATGTTAACGTTTCAATTTAAAAGTAATACGAATGAGCAGTATTTCGGAAATTTTTTTTTTAAATTGGCATATTTTGAAAATTGTTTTATATTGTATGATTTTGATTATTGGCTTTCTTTTAACGTCATGTTTATTCTAAATCTTCAGATGAAACACAACCGCCTGTTGTGATTTGTCCATCTAACATCGTAGAAACAACATTCATCGATACACCAACGATCAAGGTAACATGGGCATTTCCGAACGCAAGGGACAACTCTGGCAATGTCTCTGTGACTGGAAGCCATGAACCTGGAAGTAACTTTTCCATCGGCGTCACGACAGTGTCTTACGAAGCCGAGGATACCTCTGGCAATCGGGCTTACTGTTCTTTTTCTGTGACGGTAAAAGGTGAATAAAATAGTACAGCATTGGGCGGCATCGCATGACGTGTGGGCTTCCCGGATGAAAAGAGTTTGTGTTTTAAGTCAATCCAATTGCAAACTGCGTCGAACGTCATTCCTGTTGCCTCTAAAAAATATGATTGTGATTTCCGATACAATCATTGGCCTTTCTTTACATTGTAACATTGTGCTAGTTTATCTACAAAAGTGTTTCTGTATTTGATTATAGGATTCTTCCTATTTCTAACTTCGTGTACTTAAAAATCAACTTAAACATCTACCTTCTTACTTACTAGTATTAAGTTTCATGATAGTTGAATTTATGACACTTTTCCGTCTTTATACTTTACACAATCTTCAAACAAACAATCCAGTTTCTGCAATACCATTGTTTGATGATTGGAATGAAAAAAGGCGGGAGAACATATCGACGTACCAAGTAAGCACTGCAAGGGTCATGACTGTTGCTCAATTATGCTTACTTTCCGTCCTGGAAAATTTACCGGAGTGACAATAAAATGCAAAAAGGCAAGCTTATACTGACATTTCGTTATCATTTTTGTATCGAAGATTATTGCACAGTTTGGTGAGTTAAGTGATGTCATTTCCAGACTTGCCAAAGTAAACATATCAGAAGACGAGACTAAGGGTCTGGCCAAGGGTAAGTGACACGATTCAATCGACTGTCTACAGTATTACATCATTCTAGTATAAGATTTGTCCGGAGGGATTATGGGAAAAGGATTTAAAGTTTCCTGTGATGTATGACTGCCACCATGCATAGAAACTTTAGGTAGAAAGCGCCACGGGGAGATAGTAAGACTCCAAAACCTTTACAATTCTTTTCTGATGTACCACTTGTAGGGCATATTTCAAAGCATTTGGAGTAAGAAATATTCACTGTCTTAGTTTTTTTTCGAACATTTTATTTTTCCTCATGGAGTTGACGCAAGGTTATCACCCATTTTGAATGACAAATATCTGTAAATGTTAACTCATTTGTTTCTTTAGTGCCAAACTTGCGCTTTAACCAATGATTTTTATTTCATTTCTGTAAAAGTAGAGTTTGGTTAAGGGATTCATTTATTTAAATTTGAGCAAAAGTTTTAAGTCTTTCACTTTCGAGGCGCATACTACCTTAATACAGCGGAAGTTTTAAAAATCGAAAACCAAGGAAAGAGTGTTTAGATTGCATCAATATTTTTGTGTCACATTTTAGAGGAAGTTAACTTTGATTTATCTATAGTCACTTCTGCAATTTTTTAATCGCTGAATTTGTAACATATTTTTCATTTGGGTCTGGGTTAATTTGTGAAAACTCACTCGTATTCAATGATTGGACCGTGATTGTATGTAATTCTTTGCCTACTCTTGGAAGTTTTATTGTTGGGAGTGTTTGTTTTGTGATCACTATGGGAAGGTTTTGAATTTCGAATTTGTTATACTGGCTGTCTGCATACCACAGTATTACCTTTACAAAATACATCATTGATAATTCCATATTTTCACTTTCTTTTGAAAAGAGCATACAACTCTAAACAGAACAAATATTTACATGAAGACATTGTGATTTTGACACACAGAAATTACAACCTATTGTCTATATCTCCTAACATTTTTGTTGTCTATACCAGTACTACAAATACCCGTTTGTCGAGACAAAATCGCGATTTGAGAGCTGGTCGAAGCACGTGAGACTTACGCGATCTAGCCAGACAACATTCAATATTTCAGACAAAATGTTCCAAACAACGGTGTATCAAGAAATGTTCAGTGTTCATTAGCATTAGTATTTATCAAAATATCTGTCATAATATTGAAGTTGTTACGGATGTAATAATTTTTTTCGGGTTTTTTGTGTTCTGCATTGGATAAGGGGTACTATTACGATTACCATCATTGTCCTCAAAAATTGACGTTTGTATGCATCTGCATCTCAGACATATTATGGTCGATGGACACAGGAATAGAAGTGTTCCGGAACACAACAGCTGAGAATGAAAACACTGATCAAGATCGGTATTTGCTTTTCAAATCTGTGCTTAACGCCACGGAAAACCTGGCCAAGTTTGTTCTACGCAGCATCATGCCTGGCAGTGGTCCCGTGCTTTTGGAAACCCCGTCCATTCGCTTACACTTGGAGAGCGACTCTTTGGAGAAACTCACAAATGGAACGGTAACGATGGGTGAGGGCAACGGATTTAGGATACCTGCGGCGGAGAAATTGTTCTCTGACCTGTCGTCATCGTTTACTGTCAACAGAGCTGTATGTATAACGATTAGTTATCATTCCTTAATGGCAAAGTCACACAAACGTCGTGTTTTGGTTTATCTTTTGTGCGCTCATTCTTGCAGTCTTTTGCTCACGCAAAAAAAAAAACTCTGTTTACTCCCAGTCTGAACCTTCCGCTGAAATGCGCTTAAGGATACTAATGCACGATTACAATAAATGATTTGAAAAGAGAAGTGACACAGACTGAATGATTCGCTTAAAATTAAAAAAAAACAGATATGAACTGAATATGCTCACGTGTTTTACAACAGGTTCATTAATAGTAGTAAGCTTCACAGAACAATGAGATATATGTTATCACTATATGTAGCAGGTTTACTCTCAGAGTTTAATCACTAATTACAAAACTTTATTTAATATCCGAATGAGCTGTCAATTAACTTGACACTGCTCAATTCTTTATGGGACAATTAGATATCCATCAGATCAACATTTGCAGCACTTTTTATTTAATTTATTGCTGTAATTTTAGAGTAATGTCACTTATTACAAAGTTTATTAAATATGCAAATAAACCCTACATTAACTTGACACTGTTCAATGATTCATAGCACAATTAAATATTTATCACATCAATATCTGTAGCACGTTTCACAAAATTTTAGTGCCGTAATTTCAGAGTTATATACCGAATTACAAAGTTTATAATATATGCAAATGAACCCTTAATTAATTTTATACTACTAAATGCTTTACAACACAGTTAGATATCTGTCGTTTCAGTATGTGCAGCAGTTTCATCACATTTGATGCAGTTATTCCGGAGTTATATGACTAATTATAAGACTTCATGGAATATGCAAATGAGCTAATTATTAACTTGACACTGCTCAATGCTTCTCAGTACAATTGGATATTTATCAGATCAACATCTGTAGCAAGTTTCATCACATTAAATGCTTTAATTTTGGAGTAATATCACTAATTACAAAGTTCATTACATATTCAAATGAACCCTTAATTAACTTCACTCAACTAAATGCTCTACACCACAATTAGATATTTGTCGAATCAGTATCTGCAGCAGATTTCATCACATTTGGTGCAGTTATTTTGGAGTTATATCACTAATTACAAAACTTCATAAAATATGCAAATGACCTATTTGTTA
>LD343452.1:0-12576 GCA_001465055.1 Ptychodera flava | reverse complement strand
ACTGGAGCCGAGACGTTATAATTAAAATAACGATCGTCGGTACCTCCATTCGATTCTCGGAAAAAGCTATTGTTTTAGCGACTTGAAATTTCGTTGGACAAATATGCTTTCTATGTTTCCATGTCTGGATTTATCGGCTCACCTTTTTGTAAAAATAACGTGCCAGCTAGCACGGCATCGATCACAACAAATCTGTTCGTGTCGCGACGCGACGCCAGCATGTATGAACGGTACCTGAAAGAAAAAAGTTCCGGTTGATGACGTGCAACAGGGGTAATTCGGATTTCTTATCCGTCCTGTTCTACGTCACACAGGTGGGAATTCGGGCCAGTTCATGTGATAATTATACATATGTAATAATCGACCACACTGACTGAGGGAAACTGCAGATCTGAACTAATTTATTCAAGAACAACACTTTCCTTAATTCACACACACATTAGCATAAATTAATATTGACGACGTCTCTCAAAGTAATTACAATTAATGATTGACAGGTGTTCAATAAAAATTAATTATTACATCTTCCTTCTTTTGTAAACGAGTCTGAAATGACTTGACTTGAATTACATGTATGCATTGATAGAAATATATTAAAATTGCGTTTCTTATAATTAATGACCAGTTTAGTGACGTCTTAACTTACAATGGATACAATTCAACATCAAACAACAAACAAAATATCAAAATATTGAACTGCCTGACTAATGAAGCATGGGATGGAATACCCAGATACACGGAGACTTGATGGTCATTCTGCCTCGTTGTAACTCGTCCCTTTACTGATCCTATGAAAAATGTTCATCAAATCCAAATCGGAAAGGCTTTCCGTTGAATCGTCCACTTATGCGACTGCAACTGGTGATTGGTTCTATGGTAGATGTACTGGTGAGAGTTCGCAATGATGATGATGTTTGTTTGATGATTAAGATAGTGGGATGGCTGAACAGGAAACAAAGTTGACAAATATTTTGGCATGGCGGCAAAAAGTACACATTTACAGACTGCTAGTTGTAACGGGTTGTAAAATTTTTTCAGCAAAGATGTAGATTTTTACTGGACAAATCCCTGCAGAACTTGAACATAAGAGACTAAAATGCATGGTTTTGCATTTCAGTGTCACAAATGATATTCTGTGAACACAATAGTCAAATTTATGAAATATTCATATTTGTAAAATTGTTTCTTGGAAGGGTCAATTTTGAGGCAATGGGTGGACTTAAAAGACGCTGCTACTAACATGCGTATAATTGGATTCATCAAAAAAAAATTTTAGACAAGTATTATTTTAGCATTATTGCAATAATGGATTTAGACATACATGTGCCTTCCAAATGTCGGATAATTAGCCTAAACAAGCTGTTTTCTTTAAATAATGTTTGTTCAATATTTGTATTCAGAGTATGATTACAACTAGACTCCTTGTACAGGGATCTATCTTGTGCCTTCTAAATCTCATGAGAATATCTGCCATCGTTAAACTTAACTCATTTAACTACTATGAACTTGAAAGTCTTTCGATCTTGAAAGATCTGTGACCTTACATGAACTTGGTGCTTGACTTTGCAATGCTGTCATCAACTGTTTGGAGGGTCATATCTTCAACTTGTGTACCTATCACAGCAAGTAACATGACTGTAATGTGCCTAGTATCCCAGAGTTCACTCTAAGGCCAAAATAATTAAAGTGAATACAGGTCTAGTGTAAAGAGCACAACAAACACTGTCTGTGATAATCCGATAATTGTAGTATAATTTCATATGCTGTGATCTGTAGAAACGTTGAACAATTTTGCATTTTCTGAACATCGTCAGTTTATTTTTGTATAGGAATTTTAAATTTATTTACCGCATTTTCCCCTCATTGTAGCTTCTACTGACTGTGGTTTTCCTTTTCTATAAAAAGATGATTGTTTTGCAAGTGTAAATAACATCATTGATGAACTCGTCTACATTTCACAGGAACTGTATGTTAGAGATTCTCCAATGGGTTCATTTTAAAAAAACAATTATGACATGGATGTCTTTTATTTGTGACGTGATTAATCATTGTATATCGTGTATTCATAGAAAATCATATGATGTGTTGTTGACAGGGCAACCAAATGTCATGTTCTGACACAGTGTGAATAAAACAATGCTCTTATTTGTGTGTACACCACCTCGTGTTGTCAGAATGAATTGTTATGCCCTACTTGCTTTCACTAGTGACAAGGACAAAATTTATTGCAATAAGATTGCACCTTGCCATGGATTCATATTTCCACCACTCCCATAAGTGTGTGCTAAAGGATTTCAGGGTGAGGGAGGGCATACAGTGGAGCAAGGATAATATATAAATCGCCAAGCAGCTGTCGGGTTGTTTGCCCTCAATCGTCGATTCTCATCATCATGTGATCACCCAATAATGAGACAGAAAGAGACACTTCATGAGTGCAATCCCTGTTATTATGTTTATTTATTTTTTGGTTATTTTTGTTCATTAGCCTTCTTCACAAGTTACCACTTGTAGAAGAATGGTCTGCATACAAATATAATATAGCGTATTCACTTGCAACAAGGAAATGAGGATAAAACAAAGAGATTTTGAATATGCAAATTCCATAAAGCCATTGTTTGAAAAGATTACAAAGGGTAATTCGTAAGTGTTTTACTTTCATGAAACACCGTACTCATTGTTAATTTGCATACGAAATGTACTGCTGGAAAAAAGTCTCTTATCAAAACAGTTTTATTTCGTTTGAATATAAACGATACGGCTAGTTTTCAATCGGGTTTGCACTCACAACATATGGCATCCAGTCGCCTAGGAGAGAGGCAAATTGATTGTCTGGGAACCTTCATGGTTAGACTTGTACTCTGATATTAACTGAGACCTCTTTAAACATTCCTTGAACGACAAACGGCAACTGGAGAAGCATGATTTGACAGTCTTGTTACTGTCAAAGAGATTTTTAATGTGTGTTATACTTTTCCTATTTATAAACACTTGAGACAATACAAGAGTCACTCACTTGCTCAAGTCCATGAATTCCGAAAGAGAAGCGATGAAGGCCGTAAGAGGGCGTGCTTGCCGATGCGAGTTGAATGGTAATACGCCTGCGATAGCGTGGCCGAAGCAACAGGTGCATCAGCTTCATGAGTTTAACGTTGCTTCTGGCACTAAGCATTCATGCCCTTGCCAAATTGGAGCCTCCGACATCGTAGCATACATTCAATCTCTCCGACGTTAGTAACTGGCTTACTTTTGTTTTTTTTCTTTGCTTGTTCTTTTCACAAATTGGCAAGAATTACATGTACATATCCCACGCGAAGACATGCCACTCGCACGTATGTGTAGACCCAGGGCAAACGATAATACAGGCTTACGTACACCCTGGACATTTCAACGATCCCTCCTTTTATATTTTTTCAAAATACCTGATTTCCTGAAAATGATACCCCAAATTTCCTACTTTTGGAAAAAAAATTCGTATCAGAGTATAAAACGTGGATCAAAAATCTACATCTTACTAACATTCCTTTGCCAAATGGCTTCATCGGGTGAAAAAAGCCAGCAACGCGAAACATTCTTTCCACATGTTCTGTGGCCAGTAATTTTAGGGTTGATGGTGTTTGAAATGACACCAACCAATGTGAATAATGTGAATTAGTCCCCCCCCCCGATCCACCCTTTCCCACCAATAAGATAAGACTACTTTATCCTGGGTTTCTGGCAAAAGTGATGCGGTGACGTGTTTTTCTTCTTTAATTTGATTTCTTTCTTGTCTTTTAGTTTACCAAATCCGATTACCTAAATACGATCAACAAAACCCGGAATGCTGATATACTTTCCCTCCATGCCTAGGGGAGAACTTTACCTCATGTGTCACTTACCTGTAATCAGTATTCAGCTTTATGCTGACTCCATAGGTTAATCCATTGACAGTGGAGGGGATGTCTGTGGTAAAACAACTTACGTTGTCAGCTGAAGTCGTGAAAAGTTGGTTCGTATTCCTGTGTGTTTTCACTCATTTCGTCAGCCCTCCCTTTGTCCTCTCCCTCCCGTCATTTTCCTATACTGATCTCTCTCTCTCTCTCTCTCTCTCTCTCTCTCTCTCTCTCTCTCTCTGCGCCAATGAGGTGTGTGTCTTTCACCTTGTCTCTTTCTTTGTCTGTATCCTCTGTTCGCATTCAGTTCTGTTCACCACACGCGGGCTTCACAGGCTAGCTTTAAGCAACTTGGGTTGTACGCTGGGGTCATGAAAGTTAGGTTCGCAATCCCCAGTTGTTTCATTTTGCAGTTCACCAGATTCAGCCTGTTTTTCGAAACGTACACTATTTAAGGATTTCAATTTTACAATTCATTTTGTACAATTTTTATTATTTTTCACTAATAGTTTTGTTTGCTTTACGATGCATTTTGCCATTGTTCGGTCATGTTGTCTTTACTTTCTCAATTCCTTATTTAGCCACGTTCGTTTTCATCTTTTTCATTGTTTGTTTTCACCTTTTCCACCGGTAAACTGTCACCATGGAAGAAGACAACCAGATATTGCCGAGACGTCGGTATATTATAAATATTGAAAGTTGAAGATTGAGTCACGATTGTCGTATTTGTTCCACACCTACTGTTATGATTTACTTTGTTGTGGCGTCCCGTCCGCCATTGACAACTTCAGTGGTGTGGATATACTGATACTTTCTGAAATCAAGGAATAATTTGTTGCGGTTTTTGCATGCGTGACTACTTCTACATCGTCTCTGGGTTTCAGAAATTTACCTGAAAAATGACAAAATACTTGCAAAGCCTGAAATTCCAGTAATCTAACGCGTGATTAGACCGAAACAAAGAAAATGTTGTAGAAATATATTAATTCATTGGAACATTAGTCCCTACCTGCTGAAGAGAGTAGTTAACTCCCATTTCCGATGGTAACCTATTTCTGTAGTAGATCATCATTAAAATTAAGTTGAAGGAAACTTGTTTTGCAGACATTTTCTCAAGAGTAAATACCTGTTTTTGAAAGGAAGGCGTTTGATTCCCAAATCACACAGAGAACGCTAGCTCCTTTGAGAAACTGACCGAGTAATCGACAAAAGACAAAATCACTTTTCATTTGATTTTACTTTATTTTTTTCAGAAGTGGCACTGTTCCTGCTTAAGTAGAAGCTACCTAGATCTGAAAATGCGAATCAAATTTCAAGTTCAAGTTCATATAATTGGTAATTTACACAATCAATAATTTCTTCCTGTAATGATATTGGGAAAGATTATCTAATACATAGCTGTGGAAAATGAATAAGCTTAGTCTACCGAGTATTATTTTCAGAAAAGATAAAAAACTAAATTTCTGGTTCTGGAACTGATGATACAAAATTTACTAATCCAATAAGTATGAATTGATAAAATTTTTGATAACAAGGTTTATCTTGTAATGCATTACATATCTCTCGTTAAAGTTTGCTGTTCCACTACCAGCATACTTTGCTCACTGCCAGTGCCCTGCACCTTTTTTTTTATTTAAAGATAAGTTTATTCCAAAAAAATGTCAAATGAAACAAAACTTCATAACTGTGAATATGTCACGAGTTTAAACAAAGTTACACAACAACTTGTCTGAAAAAAAAATAAATTCAGGACGAATCTTTCTCCTTCAAGTCTTACAAGGTTTAAAAACTTTGTGATAAAATCCTCAGCTTTGCTCATGATATATTTCTATTCATTAATGAGGAATGATAACATTTTAATTGCATAACATAGGATTGAAGGCCAACTTTTATTCCATCAAAAGTACCGAATTTCGAATATTCCAAACTGTATTTTCAAAAGAAGTGATATAGTATATAATGTCTGATGTTGCATTATTATCATTTTCACTTACTGCAATTGCTAATCTTTTGATATTGATATTAGTATCAAAATTGTGTTTTCTGACAAAGAAATATATTTTTGCCAGATTTCTGCCACACATTTACACTAAAATAAGATGTGTTCCAGTGATATTTCCCATCACTTATATCATAGACAGTAGAGTTTCTCTACTGGCTATGCTTAAATTAAAGGTTTTGGCCAAGCTTTCTGTGACCAGGTCTCTATGAAATGTCTACAAATTCAAATCATTTACTGAATTTCTAACAATTCCTGTTGAATTTAGACGACTGAATAAAGTTACTTTATAGTTATCAATGAGAATTAGATTCTCAGCACATCTTTGACCAATTTGACCTTAAATTTGACTGCATGCCATTTCTTATCAACCAGTTTCCAATAAACTGACTTGGTTAAGACAATACCTTCTTTTCTAATCATTTGTTTCCTGGAATCTTGAGTGTTTCAAACTCTTAATTTGTCGTTGCACATGTCTATTTGTACCTCCTCTTATTTTTGAAATTATTTCCCAGTGTTCAAACTAGTCATTTCTGTTATCATTCCAGATGTCTTTAAGCCTTAAAATTCTACTCTTTGACCATAAAAAGAGGACACTTCTTTCATTCTTAATATTTTCATCGTACTTCAGAACTTCACCAAGAAAATCGTGTTTTGTTGTTGGTAAATATATTCTCTGATAGCATTATTGGTCATAGCGCCCTCTTGCGATACGATGTCTAACTCGAGTTCGGTTGACCAGGCCATTCAGTTGAAACATGGCGACCTGTGTTGATGGTCGTAGTCCTCGCTCCCCATGAAATCCATGAAAACTGCGGATATTATACTCGCTTTGAAGTAATCAAGGCGTCGCTACACAGAAAAAAGTCATTGGAATGTCCAGGTATGTTTTTGCACACACATCTCTGTGAAAACTCGTCAATTTTTCGGAGAGGTTTCTGCCAACACGGTGCAACGGGCTGTCTGTGTAACGAACGATGTGAAATCTGCTGCTGAATTTATCGTCAAAAACACAAACATGTGAAAATTTGTTTATTTTTCACATCATCACCGATTATTTTAGTCATGTAAGGGAAGAAACTTTGTGTTTGATCCAAAATCGACCGAAAAAACCTAAAACTTCAAATTTTACAGCAAGCATTCAACATTTTCAGCCCATCCGTAGCATCGTGTTGTGTAAAACTATTCTGAAAAGTTGTAGATTTTCACCAGAAATATACCTGCAGACTTGACATGTTATATTGTCATGTCTGCTTCTATGTATGTTTCTGTACACTCATGCACACATCTGTGAAAGTCAACAAAATATTCTGACAAATATTTCACAAAATTTTGCAACAGGCTGCTGTCTAAAAATATACAAAAAAATATATAATTGACAGTATTTTACAAAACAGTTTGATAAAACAATTCCTTGTAGTGAAACGGTGATGTTTGATCCAAAATTACCATTAACCCTTTTCCTGCCAGACAGTAATAACTGTATCACTTCCCCATCAGCCAAGTCAGTAAAAAGCGGTATTGAGCCAAAACATGACGTATTTTCACCCACTTGGCTTGGTATGTTATAGCATCTTTTGTCCAAAAAAAATCAACTTTACAGTATTATGTTTTCAATAGCCTTCAAATGTAGCGTATTATGTTAAAATACATCATATGGAATATGTTGTGTTTCATTAATTTTAACCATCTTGACCTGGTGGTGAAATATGGACTTGGCAGGAAAAGGGTTAAATATGCAAATTTTTGAAACGACAGCAAAAAATACACATTTACAGATTGCTAGTTGCAATGAGTTGTGTAAAATTTGTCAGAAAATTTGTAGATTTTCACCAGAGATATCTCTGCAGAGTTGACATGATGTGGTGTCATGTCTGCTTATATGTACAGTAGTTTAATACGGCCATCCAACTGTGTTACAACAAATCTGTATGGATCATCCTTACACAGTGCAATGTAACGGGGACCATCTAACTGACCTTGACCTTTATAGCTGAGAAATTCACCATCACAATTGAAGTGAACCACTCTATTCCCAATGTAATCACAAACATATATGCCATCTTGTTGGTGATCAAAACACAAACCCCTTGGTCCCTCTAAGTGTCCCTTGCCAATGTCTCTTATACTTTGCATCTGGTGATTCAAAACATGAACACATTTCCTGCCAATGCCATCATCTGATACAAAAATACATTTCTTATTCACAATCAGATCCCTGGGACGACTGACTTGTCCTTCTTCAGTTCTTGCAATGTGTTCACCAGATTTATTATATTTTCTCACATATCCTTTCCAGTCACCAATGAATATAAAACCATCAAGACTCAAGCAGATACTGGTTGGATCAATTCCTTCTTTGCGTCCAAAACAGTTTAAAATCTTGCTTTGTCCAGAACTCACCACAACTTGTTTATTCCCGTCATCAGTCATAAAGTATTGGTCATTGTCTTCATCCACTGTGACATTCCATGGTTTAAATGACTTTGGGAATGCATGGAATTGTAAGATGAGATCACAGCAGAGTTGGATTGGATCAATAACCTGAACTCTATGATTGTTTATATCACATATAACCCATTGACCGTTCTTCTTGATGTATATTCCATTGGCCCCATTAAATTGTCCTGGCATTGATCCAGACCCAAACACTTCAAGGACACTCCCCTTGACCGGATGGCCTAGGGAAAAACAAAAACGTAAACAAAGGTCAAAGGTCGGGTTGCAAACTACAATTTCTATGAAGTCAAATATTTTCAGATCTCACAAAGTTTGACTGAATGCAAACTTCTTTTGTTTACGCAAATACATGGAACATTTAAAGGAACAACTGCCTCACATGTTAATGCAACTCACATGTTTCCATGGCAACATATTTGCATTTTATTGATGGAAATGTGATTTTCAGTCCATAAGGTAAGTCATTGTATTGCTAATAAGCTCATGTTTAAAAAATTGTGTTGCCAGCTTTATGAACGGTTTTTTGCTGTTTTTTTTACCAAAGTCAAAGATACATGTTCATGTAAGCCACATGTTTCCATGGAAACATATTTGCAGTTATTGATGGAAATGTGGTTTTCAGTCATTAAAGTGAGTAATTTTATTGCTGATTGGCTCTTACTTGAGAGATGATTGCAAGGCTGTAAATTGTTATGTTGTGTTTTGATATCAATCACAGATACATGTTGATGTAACTCACATGTTTCCATGGCAACATATTTGCATTTTATTGTTGGAAATGTGGTTTTCAGTCCATTAAGTGAATAATTTTTTTTGCTGATTAGCTCATGTTTTACAGATGAGTTGGCAGGTTGTAAATTGTTTTGTGTTTTGGCCTCAATGACAATTATAGATACATGTTGATGTAACTCACATATTTCCATGGCAACATACTTGCATCTTATTGTTGGAAGCATGGTTTTCAGTCCATAAGGTTGGTATTTGTATTGCTGATTAGCTCATGTTTTACCGAGAGAGTTGTAGGTCATAAATTGTTGTGTTGTGTTTTGACCTCAATCACAGATACACAATGTTTTTGTATTTCTTTTTTGTTTTCTGTAAGGAACGTATTTTTCCTTTCTTCTTTCAAATTGGATTCTTTTTCTGGATTTAATTTCTGTTTTTCTTAATGCCTTCACCGAAATTTCCCTGTAATATCTATCTCCGTCTTTCTAAGTGTGTTTCAGTTTTGAAATACATGTCTGCTCATTAGTCCATTGTTCTGTCTATGCCGTTTTATTTCGTTAGGTTTTCACCCGCTTTACACGTTTTCCTACAGTGTGTAGTGTCATGTTTCTCTACAAATTGATTTTGTAAATAAAATTTTCAAATATAATGATTGCTTCAGATGTCAACTTGTTTGTTTTGTTGTTTGTTGTGTTGGCCATGCTGAAATTATTTGTTTTAGGTATTTTAGGTACTGTGTTTTGCAGTTGTTTTTACTATTAATCCTGGATTAATGTTTACTTGTGGGATTTGCCTGCCATTACTCAATTGTTTATCAGTTTTTAATAATGTAATGTTTTTGTTCTAAATCATAACATAGAAGTTCTATTTCTTTTCCTGATTGGTATCTTTTATTTGTTTGCATACTGTGTGCAATAAACATTTTGTTTGTGCACCATTTCCATGTATGTTTTTGGAAACTTCATTTTGAAGCTTAGGATATTTTGTGTTCACCCTTTGACCTTTGTGATGTAGTAATGTAGTAATACACTTCTTCTCATTGAATGATTCTGAAGGCCATACTAAAATCAGATTTTGTTTAGCATTTTCAATTTCTCTTGCCATATTGGCAACTGTGATCCGGATTTATTTTACATGTATTTCATGAAATGTTGACAGTTTATTTAATTGTTCATTATCGTTCTGTTTGGTTATGCTTGAGGCCACACTCAGATTTTCCACTGATTATAGTCGAATGCTTCTTTGAAGATGGTTTTGGACCGTAAATGAACGTATGACCTTGACCATTGTTTTTTGTGTTTTTGATTTTTAAATTTGGCCAAACTGAAAATCCATTTCTTTAATTTTCTGGCCCTTTTCATTCTTTCTTTATATGATAATTGTTGCAATTGTTTATGGTTGAATGTCCTCTTTATTATGTTGGCCATTGTGAATAATATTTTTGTTTCACATTTTTCAATCGTTCTCTCAGATCAACACGCCCTCAAAACATGTAATGATGCATTCTGTTGTTCAGTGATTATTTTCTAAAGCTTTTGTGAGCTGTCAAAAAAATATAATCACATGTGTAATTTTTTGTGTCTCTTTGTAACAAAATGAATTAAGTTTTTGTCCTTTTCTTTAATATTATCTTATACACACTAGTCTTTTGAGCTTGCTGTTTGAGACATTTCATGTATTTATAGATGAATATTTTGATCCTCACAAAATTTTGTTTGGTTGATCATAATTATTGTAAGGTCACAAAGTTCTTCAACTTCAAGACGAAGTTTGCTTATTGGCGATGAGACGTTCAAAAAGTTACTTTGAGCGTGAGATGACTATGCTAGAAATGACTGATCCATATATGAAAATGTTTGAACATTTCTCATTTCTCATTTTCCTATCCCACGAATTGGTTTCTTTGTCCCATCTTTCCACAGATGAAGAAAATAACCAAAGATTTTTTTCTAGTAAGATATTATGATCTTGGACATCAGACTACTGATGTGTTATCTCCATGTGTTGTAAGGTCTATCTCGCTATCCTAGTGTCACCATACCTTGGTAACTGTTATTGTGTTTCTGTACATGTATCTATCTGTCTCTGCTTTCCATCAACACTCTTTATCTTTCATTTATTTATAAAACTCTTCACCACGCACACACTCTCACACTGAATCAGTGTTTCATCCAGGATGGCATCAACAGGGGAGATTTTCCTCCTTTACCAGAAAATTGAGGGGGATTTCACAAGTTCCTGTGTTCTATCTCTGAGATGTGACTGGCACCATTTCGTGGGGAGGGGGGTACTAGGGGTACCAACATATCAACAGAGAGTAATCCCTGAACACAGCTGAATACTTTCAGTGTGTCATACGGTTGTACCGGTAGGTAAACATTTCATACTGGTGCAGTATGTATGATATGGCTTGATAAATTGTCATGTTTACCTTGTAACCCAATATTTATCTGGCTGTTTACATAATGTTGTCAAAATTGTCTCTCTTAGACTATGTATTTCCAAGATTTTCTCTGTCATGGCTGTGGTTTAATTTTATTGTTGGCATTTTTTCCCACTGCAAATGAAGAATGGATTTTATGAGAAATTGGACATTTGCAGAAATATAATGACAAGCCACATCATGTTCTTTCTGATGTAAACCATGAATATCTTCTATTGTCATCTTGACACACTGAACCAATCAGATTTAGATTATCCACTACATGCCTGGATTTGTGAATTCTTTCTTAATCATTGTTTTTTCGATGTTTACATTTTATACAGATTATTGAAGATCGTTCTCAGTCAGATTGCTGAAGGCCATAAAAGTGAAATCAGGTTGGCTGACAGAATGAGAGAAAGATATCCCGGACAAAGATCAACAATTCCACCATGGTGAAGTACCTTTGAGACCGACATTGGTTGTATCCCGCTGAAGGTGTCAGAGTCTATGAAGACAGATGACAGATGAATAATGCAATGGAGATATCATTTCCCAACCCAGATGTGGAAACAGACCCTGAAGATGTCTTTGGGTTCAACTGAACCTGAATTTTATATCGTGTACATATTGTACACACAAACCAAACGGCCCTTTTCAGGGCCATCACATCCTCCAAAAAGAGAACTACCGTGTACCAAAAATATTTGTCTTGTATTTATTTATTTATTTATTTATTTATTTATTTATTTATTTATATTAAATTTTTACTCATTTATTTATTTGTTTTGTTTTGTTTTTTCAAGTTATTGCTATTTTCATTTTTTAGCTTTTTTTTGCTTCTTTTTTCATAGTGTGATGCAAGCCAACTGAAACAGGTAAGTTGCAAGTTAGAAGTTATGGTACATGTACCGTACATTGCACATGCCAGAACAGCCCTTGGAACAGAATTTTCCTGTCAACATGCACATTCCGCATGTCAGGTTTTGCATTGATCAACATGCGCCAGATTTTCAGTACCTGCACACTGACTTAGCCATACATGTAGTTTATCAGTGAGATATTCCAAGCACCCTCCCATTATTCTATACAGGGTCCTG
>LD343451.1:248360-261947 GCA_001465055.1 Ptychodera flava | reverse complement strand
TATATTATGGCAATAACATTATTTTTTTGTTGTGATAGATTCGAGAGCAGCTGCGATCACGGTAGTCCCAGAGAAAAAATGCTTTGATAACAACGATCGAATTCAAATCATCTGCAGTGGTTGTGAAGGATCACATTTCCGCTGGTTTTTCCGAGAGATATCGGATTCTAACGAGGTATGAATGATGTTAAGGTCCACTATATAATACTTTTTGTGTACTTTGCTTTGGCAAACACATCAGGATTATTGCAGATAGAAATGCTGTTTTGAGTTATTGTACATTAAAATTGATCATCTTTAATACCTATATTATGAGGACATCTGCGCATGCTGTACTGAGACATATAGTAACTCGAGATTGTTTTAAAGTTTGAACTACTTCTGACTTATTTTAACTAGTGAATATGTGCCCTTTCAAATTTAATTGCTGGAAGGGGTGTAACAATCAGCACAGCTACGTTTACGAATCCGCTTCCATGTATATTGCAGCTTCATGGTTTCGACAAAAAGTGCAAGATCGTCATTTGTTTTCAATTCAATTCAAATTACTTTATTGTCCATTAATGAAAAACGCACATCCACAAATGGAAAATTTTCTCTCGGCACGACAAAGCTCCTGACTTACAATAAAAACACACACACATATATAAACAATACTTGTTTTGCTTTGTCTTTGTCTTATCTCTATATCTTTAATCACATTTTCTACGATTTGGCAATGTTTTGCTGTATCTTCTTTTAATTCTTCAGTTTGACTTGATAACCATCTGCAGGATATCAATCTGCTGTGAATGCTGACAAAATACTGTAACACAAACTACTTCTGCCATCGTACATCAATAGATATGACTGTAGCGGTAACTACTACTGCTAGTTTAGAACTCATGTTGAGAGATTGTTTTCATGTAACCCTTTTTGGGTTGCTGCAGACCATTACGAAGGCTCTGGCTGAACTTCAATTGATGAAATCGCCTATCATTTCGAACGGTTCGGCCAGAAAAACTACTGCTTTGGTAACGTGTAAAATAGCCGACAGGCTGGTACCTCTACAATCGCGAATAAGATAGCAAGTATTGAACTATATCTTATCTGTAACAGACAACCGTCCGAATACTTCTGCTCATTGTAGTCCCTTGTAGCTACCCACATGGAGTCTGTACTAGTTGCGTTTCAAAACATCTCTGTGATATCTTCTGTTGATTGAACTTTGCTAATTTTTTCCTTGCGAAGATATTGTGTCTGATTCAATATCCTGACTGTGCACATTCCCAGTCACTGATATATTCACTTTTTAATCTGTTATATTTGGCTAAAAATATTTATCCCCGCTATTGTATCACTGGGCAAAATGCTTTATATACAATAATATATACAAATATACTGATTCTGTTCGTGTGTCAACTACGTTAGGTATACAAGTACGTATATGCAAAACTACAGTGTACACTTGGTGTGCAAAGATCTGCATTACGTATACTCATGATCTGCAGAGATATATGCTACGCATATCAACGTATTTGAATTTTCCTAATAGAAAGATATACGTAATGTATGCAATTAACATTGTGTTTCATATACGTCAAGATGAGTAAGTACACTTGATGTATATCAAGCATTTTGCCCGATGTATGTTCGACAATACCCAGGCAGCACATAAAGGGCAAACACATGTCCTTTTATGCAGACCTTTGCATGCGTTATCATGTGTATTTAACGAGTTAGAATTGGCTCTGCATGAGGCGCAACTGTTTAGCGTCATGCAGATCACCTGCCTTTACTCGCATACCAGCAATGCTAGCTTAGGTTGCCAGTCATTTCAACTTTTAATTTTTGTAATATTCCTTTCCTCCAGAGAGTTTGCCAGCTTTGTGTTCATTTAATCCGCTTCATTTGCCAAATAGTAAGCCAATGAAGAAACATCTTATAGCTGACAGATCTTGTTGAACTTATGCCCAAGTTAGTTTGGCATTGATACATTGAGCTTAGTCCTTTTAACCAAGACAATGGCTTCGCTAAAAATATTGTATCTCATCCATGCCTTTTTGTTTCCCTTCGAGGAGGGAAGAAGCACATCGTATCAGCGATATGCATACAGATCTGTAGACTTGTGCATATTTTCAAAGATTGGGACATCAACAGAGTCTTCACATTATGATCATTTGTTGCTTTTTGCTGAAAATCACAAAGACAATACTCTGATAACAGAGATGATCATCGAAAAAATTATCAAAATATGTATTTTTTTATCTACGACCTTATGAATATTTATTCTGGCACGATACCTTACATGATAGTAGAAGTAATGAATCAAATGTTTGTTAAGATCTCACACATGTACTCTCTCAGATCCCTGTTTTTGAAGTCTATGAAGTCTAAAGAATTTTTATTCGTATCTTAGTATGAGGCTGCAAAACTTTATAACACCTTTAATGGTGACATATTGTTATTGTCATGAAATGCGTTTACTTTAATGATATCATCATGCAATTGCCTGCACAGTAATTTTTATTAGTGCCTGAATACATGGGTTTATGTGCCCGAGAGCAGGTGGCTGATGCGGTATTTGTGGGTTGGAACCCGATTGAAAACTAGCCGTTTTCTCTACCCTGGGTTGGTAACTCTGCTGGTGGACAGAATTGTCCCCGAGGTTATCGTTCGCCCAGTTAAAGCGATGTATTCGTTGCTTCGCTTCGATAAAGTTTGTATGTGCGATGTGTGATAGTGAGCATGCGTGCGTGAGTGCTTCACGAACTGTACAACGTATGGAGCGGTCTCATTCAGAAGAATGTAACAACTAAGCCGGCTATTGAACCACTCTTTATTGGGAGTAGAGATTTAGCCGAGCGGTTCTCTTTGTGGCCTCTCCACTAGGCGACTGATGTAGTATATGTTGTGAATTTGAACCCGATTGCCGACTAGCTGTACTTGCACGACGCCAGGAGGGCAAATTGTCTCCTGCTGTGAGGGCACATAAACCCATGTATTCAGGCAATAATATTTTTATTACATGCCTCTTCACAGTTAATGCTATATGACATTTAGTTACATGCAGGGCATTTTTAAAAAAATTTACCGTTATCGACAAGCATCAAACAGATTTTGACGAAAGTCAAAATAGCAGTGCGCGCATGGATATTTTACATCTAGCGTTAAGCGTCTTCTTTGAGGTCGAAAACGTCGAACGGCTTCGCTGGACCGGGTAACCATGGAAACTGGTCGGTACATCGTTCACCGCCCCGCTAACAACCTGTATGTTCCTATTCAAATCAATGCACTGATTTGCACTCACATCGAGGCATTTAATAAAAGCTCAGAGAGTTATAAGAAATGATATTTATATACAGTTTTATTCAAAGGGAATGCCAGCTGCTGTTGAACATCGATTGGCCAGATTGGATTAATTCTGATTACTTGTGTTCATGATTCGAGAGAATGACATTAAAACAGTCTCAAAGGACTTTATTTTGGAAGTAAGAACAAAAATGTCAGCATATATATAAGGCCAAATATGTCCGGCCAAACGAAGCCAAAGAGATATGCGTACAAGCGCACAAATATTGCAAGACAGTTATCATTAATTTCTACCTTGGGAACAAAAGTATAGCTTTGAAAGTCCGAAATCGACCTTTCTTTAGCTACGTAGGTATCATTCTTAATGCAAGTTATTTTGTAAGTCGTATAAACATGAAATTCTTATCAGTAGCTGATCTGCATGTTTCACAAATATTGTAAGTGCGTTTTTCCAATACTGAGATCACCAATTTTGACCAGACCTCTGCATTATTTGATCATACCTAAATATAGTTATTTTGTAAGTTTAATGCCAACGACATGTTAATTATTAGCTGATTTGAATATTAGTGAATTTCTGTAATTCGGGTATACTGTATCACAAACTTTATTAGCTTAACAGGATGCTAGCTAATAAATAGAAGTGCTCAATTTCAATAAATAAAAACAAGACCATATTTGCTATTGTCACAAAGTCATTTCAAATAAATTATAAACCCTCTGATTACAATAAAAACTGTCAATTGTTGTTAAAAAACGTAAAACTGATTCAGACTGAAAAACATTATAACTTATTGAACTACGACCAATTTATTGAAACCTATTCCACAGTCGCGTTGCACAGATGGCAAAAGCTCTATCACCGTAAAACTTGGCATTGCATACCGGCTGATACAAACTGGGTGAATCATTCGTGGTCGACCGTAGGGTTCGACCTAGAGCACGGACACTTAAAGCGCCATGGGCGCACAATAGGCAACGTCGTTGGTTGTTGGCAAACACCGGGCGTGATGATTAAACACTTGCTTAGTCTTTGGTTTATCAGAGAAACAAAATCTATGTGTTAAACCAGGGCCTACTGATTATCACCTTTGCCTGAATATTACGGAAGTGTGCAGGGTTCACACAATTAGACCCTACCCTGTAACTATAGGGTTTGTGGAGTGGTCAAGGGGCTGTGGTCTGGCAAACAGACCTTCCTCGACTGTGATGTCTTCGCTTGGTGACTGGATGCCGCACTTTGTGAGTTCGAATCCCACCGAAAAATTACTGAATTAAAATCACAGTCGTTTGTGGTTCGATAGACAGCGATGGCCGCTGTGATATACATGCAATAGAAATATAGGAAGTTAGGAACCAGGATGGCCGCGAACTTATCTCCAAGTTATCATCATTGGAATAGTATAAATTTTAACGCACGGGCAAGTTCATATTGAATTGCAATATGAATATTTTACCGCTGAGAATTTGTACGGCAGTAAGAATGAAACATGACAGAGCAATGATACCGACTTCAGAGAAATAGCGTGATCTTTTTCAACGCAACAGCAGGCGAGAGTGAGTTGTATAAATTTTACAACCTTGTAGGCTTGTTTGGTCCGCAAAACTAACAGCAATATAGCGTTGACTATTCTCTATGTAATCAAGACGCACCTGACGTCATTTCGTGATTGTTTTACTGGAGGATCTTATATCTTTCTCTCACGACTGTGACTGACATGTATACCGTATATATACATGTATATAAAAATTGTTACAAAAAACGCGTTTAATTGGTGTTCTATCCTTGAACACTTAACTTTTCAGTGTGGTTGGGCGCTGCCGTGCTTACAAATACAATGTTTCTTCGCCGCTTCGAAAAACATCTCGCCAACAATCAACTTCGGGGCATGGGCTACGTATTTTTAATGTTAAATGAACTAATGACAGTAGGTTGGGATATTATTTTGGTCAAATAAGAATATAATATTGTAGATAAAAATCCTTTTTATCAAAGCATGTGTCAAGTATCTAATTACAGTTGCCGTCCGGACACGTTAGACTGTCTATGATTTCATCAACAGGGAACGAAAATATTTCAATTTGTTGACTAACATAGCGAGAATGAACGTTTTATTTTTCTGAAAAGTAAACTCGTCTTTCCTTGGCATCTCCGTTCCGTGAGTAAATACTTGGTCCTCAGTCAGTATGAAGGTTTCGCCGCCGCTGTATTACTCGCTCAGGCCATGGGTTATTAATGCTAAGTGTCATGCTCAGGCCGACACTTGGTTGTTTTGCCAAAGATCTCGTCAACTTTCCGGTTTATTGCACGGGACACGTTTGTATACGTTCGCAAGGAACCCGCCACATTAATTTAGGATTGATTCAAAGAGCAAGAACGATTCAATGAATATGGAAATAGACGGACGGGACAGGCAGTCTTTATATAAAAATTGAACCCCCCCCTAGCCTGCTCCTCGTAGATTAAGTCTAATATGTCCCTTAATTAATCTGGCGAATCACAAATATATGGTGCATTATGTAATATTTGTGTCTAACAAGAGTGACAGAAATTGCATTTTGTCATAATTGAACATAAATAATAATAACTTCTAAGCAAATTCTTCCTGTGAATATTTGAGCACTTAGAGGGTCGTAAACAGTTAAGCGCCACCTTGATGACTGTGGTATGCTGTACCTGTGTTAAAAGTTGTACTTGGTCCCTGGAGTGGGTCGTCAAGAAGTTACGAGCCGTCCTGTTCCACAGCAACACGTTTTCTTCAGTTTATTCTTGTTCAACCCCAGTTTAACCATAGAGAAACTACACAACCCATTTTCGAAACTTGGACGTGAGAGAGCAATCTTTTCAACAACAGCGACATGTCGACAAGTACTTAAATCGCTGCTATCATAGTTATACACCTTAAGCTGGGCAGTCGTTATGTAATCCAGGTATGTATCGTTGTCCTCTCAACTAATCCCAGTGTTTTTGATATTTTTTTCATGTATAGCTCTTTATAGAAATATCTTTATCAGGTACAAGTATGTAACATTTTTATATGTTTTCATACATCAATATTCGTGACTGTTGCAAATGTTCACAAATCCCAGCTCTCTGTTCCAAAGCCATTTATGCTAATGTGACCTTTTCATGTCATGCCGTGCATCAGACGCAGGAAAAAGTGTAAATGCCTTGCAGACAAATATAAATGCATAGGCCCTAATAAAGACAAAGTAACATGAATGGTTTACGTTCTACCGCTTGTTAAACCCCGACTTGAAAAGGTCACGGATCGTAAAAACTGAAGTCTTGGGAAGACTGGGCGTTTCTGTCTTTTGTTTTCCTCTCCAATTTCAGTAATTGTACAAATATGTTGCGACGATTTTGGATTAATATGACCAGACTCTTAATTCTTACATCTCAAATCTATGTACTATGTATTATGGTTCCATGATGGGAAGAGCCCTATTCAATTTTGGGGTTCTTTTTGGTAGCATTCTGAGAGGCATATGCATCTCTATTCACTCAGTTGCCATTCAATGACGGCCACTACTGGAATTAATTACATTGTTATGCAAATTAGCCACTTTGCTATCATAATTTCCCTGGGAGAAGACTTTTCACACCTGACCAAACCTTCCAAACTTCTAACAAATTAGGTTTCCTTTTTGTGACAGCAAAGTCAATCTCACTCTAGAGCTGTAAGTTTCACACAATTTCTTGAGTCAATGTTAATGCAGTATTGTTTTATAGCATATAAAAAGCTGAAAATGAAGAACCAAGAGATAGAAATACCACGCAATTTTCATAGAAAATTGCAAACACAACTTTTAAAACACTGTTATTCAGTAACGCAGTGACCGTTGTCTCTTATTTATTCGTTTACTGCCTCTGTGGTTAGTTACCCTTTTTACTAATCTGTTTTCAATTATTTTGTCTCGCAGGCCATGTAGACAAGTCATCGTGTGCTTCTGAATTGCGACAACATGGCTCTTTGGAAGGGTTTACTCCTTAACTGATGAAATATGAAAAAGAGGAGGGTGGATTAGTCATCTTGAGGTCTCCTGCTTGAAGAGCAAACTCGTTGGATGAACCTTTCTGTACATTAGACGCCTGTCTAATGAAAAAGTGTATTTTAAAATTCTAAGAGGAAGGCAGTCATTCTAAGTCTGAGGAAATACGCAGCAGATCTCATCTTATCAAAGCATTATGACTGATAGTTGACTCAATTTTTTTAACAGCTAATTATCTCTTGGCCGTCCACCTATCCCTCCAAAATTAACTTCTCTTAAAACAGCTTGTCGTGAACTTTGGTATACGTGAAATTTTCTCTCAAACCACTTGTTCATTTCCTTTGAAATTTAGTAGGCAGGTTACTAAATTTAAAACAACCGAGTAATATTTTATTATGGTGAAGTTTGCATATAATTGTATTTTTGGGGCCATTTTTGCCCTTTTAGTGAAACAAATATCTTCTGAGAAACTGCCACTTGACTTATTATTTTGAAATTTTGCACGCAGGTTGCCACCGGTGATCTGAGTATGTTGTCTTCTGATATATATTTATCCCCATGGATGTGTTTTATTGCATGCCAATAACACGAAGGGGCTCTGTTAGCCGCAATATAGCTTGTTTTCTTTCCAAACAAAAAAGAACATGTGCAATACTAGATTAGAAAATTTCCCAAAGGTCAGTGCAGTATACGTAATTCCAATATCTGTGCAACATACAACTGTTTTGAAATATTGTTTACAGTTCTAGTGGTTCTTTTTACTCCTTTATGTATTTATTTTATAAAACTCTGATTGAATTTTAGTTTTGAAAAAAAATTAGTTTTTCTTTGTTGATATTTGCTGTGTAAAATATTGTTGAGTGTGTGTCATTAGTGACACTACTTCTGGCTATTTATTGATTAGAAGCGAAAATATCATGTTGTCATGTTGGTAAAAGTCTATAGAAATAAAGACAACTTGTTACCCAGATGAGTTCTTCTTGCCCTCACATGATTTAAATATCAAATCACAACAGTGGTCCTCAAGCTTGAAATCGGATGCAATGTTTTTATTTTTAGCAGTAAGTCGGTTACTGTCCTACGCTGGTGAAATGAAATAATGTGCCTTGTTAATTGGTACACGCCTCTCGATTGACTTTCATTGATTAAGTGGCTAAAATTATACAGTGAAAATCCAGTATTGTTCACTGCCAGCATTGTAATATTTGAAAAGCTCAAACCAAATATGAATAATTACAGATGCCATATATAGTAACTTTGGTATATAAATACAGAACTGTATTAACCGGAATTTATGTAAATTCTGAAAAATAGGCGGAAGCGCTGCCATTGGCTGGAAATACACGTAAATACAGGCAAATGTCGTTCGTCTATAATGCCTGTGTCGTCATAACAGCTATCGTGTGTCGGTAATTTTGCCTACCGTTCTGTCGGCGGATTCAAGTTGGATGTGTGCATATTTTGTTGTACATATGTATTTAATTTACGGCATGTGTAGTCGTGCATTCTGATCTGAAATTCATTGCAAAAATTATCGTCAGTCCCGCAGAAAAATATGTAAACAATCGCATTGGAGAGAGCAAGCGTCTGAACCGGAAGTACGGGACAGAATGACCGTGGTGGTAAAAAATTTCCGCGGACTGACTGAGGCAATCATCTTTGAGTGGTAGCTCCCGGGTGTGCCGAAATGTATGTATTTAATATTATGTAATATATCACTTTCACTGCATGATTAACTTTTACACATGCGTTCCTATGCGTAGTTTTCTGTGGAAATATGGCCTTATTAACATTGATTTATATGCATTTATTATAAGAGTATTCAGGACAATTTTTCAGTGTTTATTGCAATAAAACAGAGCATCATAAAAATATACAAAATATCATGTGACCCACATAGAAGGTCATGGGATCATGGTAGCCATATTGGATTTTACAAAAAAAAAATAAAAAAAATGTTGGTTTATTTGTTATTTCAATATTTTATGTATGTCTTTTCAGCGTAACACTCCTAAAATACCACATATGTTTTATTAACTCAAATTCAGTAGGGGAACACATTCACATGACATCTAAAAGAGAGCTATATTATATGTATAAGCTTATATACTGGTAGCCAGTCGATGTGCAATTGTTATTGATAGATAGATGTCGTACAACATCAACAGGATACCCCATCATCGTTGCGACGTCGGTCACAGGCCCTTTGTCGCACCCTGCACAGCATGCTCAGCTGGCCGACCTTCCTGTATTCCTTGCAATAACTGTCTTTGCTCGACTACTTCGGGAACATATTCAAGTTCGGTATTATGGGTGTTGTCGGGTGAAATTTGACTTCCTCTATCTCCGTCGAGTTCGGTTTTGCGATCAATGTCAATTTCACAATCACTGTCAAGAAAAAATAAATTTAGAAAGATGCTAAACAGTTTCGTCGGTGTAAAACTGTGCCCGCATCGCTATTTTTAAATACCCTCTAACATAACAACAACAGCCGATCAACGATCCTTACAAATCAGGACGAGAAATGACCGAGTACGGCGGCATTTATGTATAGGATAAAGCCCGAGTACGAGGGCTCTTCTGGTATATAAAGTCCAACCCAACGATAAAATGTCGAGGCCGCAGGCCGAGACATTTTATCGTAGGGTTGGACTTTATATACCAGAAGAGTCCGAGTACGAGGGTTTTATCCGACTTAAAAACTATCGCCCCTAACTGATATATTTTCGTTTCCAATGTGTTTACGTCAACCGTCCCCTTTGTCAATGTAACATGTTTAGGATATGAATTAAAACTTTTATTTGTGAAATAGCCTATCAATGTAATGGAACATCCTATAAATGCCCTAGGGTACATTATATAAATGCCCTAGGGCACAGCAGATTTTGCGTTGCAGCTGGTTTCCGCTGTGTTACCAAATTTGAATATTAAAACGTACCAGATGTCTACAGAATATGACATGTTCACTTTTGATTGGACAATACTTTACTACGGCGCTGTCATTCGTTTCTGGAATTTGGTGACCAAGGCTTTACGAGTAAATAAAACACCCTGAATTGAGCACTCTGAATTGGTCAATCAACAGTAGATAGTTTTTTTTTACAAATTTAGCCCGCATGCTCTCGTTTAGGTTTGACCTCTACCTCGCAAGCTAGGCTGGGGGAATTAGGTTAGATATATTTTATTGTACATAAAACATGGAAAAGTGTCTTTAAACATCAGGACCACTATAAAAACACCAAATATGGACAGCACAATACGAAACAAAACCATAGTTACAGACAAACACAGCACTAGATTAAAAGTTCCTAATTAAAATGGTGTTTGCTCTCGTTCTTCGGACGGAATCAGACATATTCATATGTCTGCTGACGGTATAAATGACTTCTTAAAAAAGATTCTTCCTAGCCCTGAAGACAACTAGACGGCGTCCCGAAGGCAGGTATTGAAACTTGTCATTCAATGGGTAAGATCTATCACCAAGAATGGATAAACATTTCCTATGAATGGCATAAGTGTACAGTTCTCCAAGACCTTTTAACTTTGTCCCGACAAGTCGACTACATATGTTTACAATTTTCACTAGTTGCATTCTCTCTTTAACAAAGATATGACCAAACCATATGACAATGTTGAAAGTTAGAATGCTTTCAATACAGCACTGATACACAGAAACAAGTATGTGACTGCTAACATTGAAACTCATTAGCTTCCTCAGAATAAATATTCGTTGGTGAGCTTTCTTATAATTTTTATCTGTATTTTCTTTGAAAATAAACTTCTGGTCTACTAAGGACCCAAGATATGGAAATGATGATACTATTGTAACTACTGCAATTTGAATTCGTCAACAAACATGACAAAGCCAAAGTATATGGAACGCATATAAACGCCTACGTTTGTGAAGACCTCAAAGTGGTCCCTGACTTCAACGTGGTCCCGCAGTTGTAATTAAACTAATTTTTACGCAGTCCAGGGATTTTTTCATTCATATATTAGCATAAAGGTGTTGAACGTTGTAACATTGCCAATTCCTAATCTGTTATTTTGGCCCTTTTTGATATATGAGCTCACTTTTATTACTTTTTTCAAAATATCGATGCATTTTACCATGAGAAACCAGCCCAAAATGGACGTTATTTTTTTTTCACCTGGTAAGGGTGTATCATATTAGCATCATGGGACTTTGCGCTGCACAGGGTCAAGACCTGGCGACCAACCGATCACTGTACGGATCTCCATGGCCTACCAGTTTAAACCCAATCAACCTTACCCATTATCTGAGTGATTACCAGCTCTAACAGTTATTAGTTTCAACCCTGTTGCTCGAAGTTATATTTCATGCGAGTACTGATTGTCTTCATCCAGAGAGAGAATTTGAACAGAAACATCGCAATACAGCCATGTTGGAACAATGATGCGGTGTGTTTCCGGCGTTATATAACGCTGAGCTAGAACGATGGAAGTGCGTGCGCTCATAAGCTGCCAACTTAGATTTGTTTTACCTGTGAATCATATTTTTGGGGAAAGTGTTTTTAAACACAGTTTGTCAGGAATTTATGATGATAATTGAAAGAATATAAATATACTCAAACACCCGACCCTAGCCCACTAAGCCCCAGAGCTGTATCGTGCACGCACAGGAAAGCATATTTAGCTGCACAGACTAGCCCACGGGCCGTGGTCGGCTTTTTCGGTCGTTTTGACTAAGGGAGCCTTCAGTAATTACAGGGGGTGGAACGGGGGAATCTCGCGCACACCTGTACCGTAAAATGTGACCCTCCCCTCTACCCCCCTGTCTAAAATGTGACCCTCCCCCTTGTCCGACATTCTAAAACTTGACCCTCCCAAACCACTGCGGTATTCTCCCCAGGAATAACTGAAAAAGTATCAGCTAATTTGCATAACAATTGGTTCAAATGTTATGTAAGGGATAAATTACAGAGGGGAGGGCTATTGTTTTTGGAGGGACAGTCGCAATTTATTACGCAAGAATTTTTTGAAGAGGTATGGTATTTCATACATTTGAGGGAGGGTCACCATATATTGTGCAACTATAATAAGAAGGCAAGATGTGGCTGATTTAGTGCTTCATCCAAAAAATATCAAATCATAATACATGTAGTATATCAGGCAAATTATTGAAAATTTTCCTCCACAAAACATGCTATATCTGTATTATATATGTTTGATAATGTATTTTAATGTACTTTACCTAAATTGGAAAGTAAAATGTCCATTTGTTTACGAGAAAATGATTTCTGAATTTCATCTAAAAAGTTGGTTCACTCACTATCCCTGGTGTCTATGATGAAACTATGAATATTTTTTCCAATACAAAGATAGGTTAATCTTTGCATTTCTGTACTCTTGATTATTTAAATTAATGTTCTTGATTAAACTAGAATGGTTACAAATCTATAGTAGTGTAAGAAATTTGATTTAAAAATTGCACCAAAATGTCGATTCACTAAGCATGGCAGTCTATGATGAAACTATAATTTTTTTTTCAGTTTAAAATTAGATAAATCTGTGCATTTATGTATGCTTGATTATTTACGTCATTGTTCTTGATTGGACTAGAGTGGTTACAAGTCCATGGTTGTGCAAAAAAAAATTGATTTTGGAATTTCACCGAAATGTTGATTCACTATGCCTGGCGGTCTATGATAAAACAATGAATAATATTTTTCCAATACAAAAGTAGGTAAATCTAAAACAAAAAATGTAATCGATGTAATTGACTATATATTACGAACTTTTTTCTGGTGTTATCGGATTTTGGATGGGTATGATTGCAATTATTTCCAATTCAGTTATATCCTACTACTCCGTCCTGTCAATCGCATTTTATTGGTTGAGCTGAACCATGTGACTATCCACAAATACAGAGTTACGGTTTGTTTACATGCCCGTGAATATGAATAATAAGTTAACACCGTAACTTTACAGCTGGAACGTAAATTGTGATTTGTACAAAGATCCACATCAATCGCAAAACAAAATGAAGCTCTTATGGACCAAGTTAAGGGACTTTTTTCAAAATATCGCCAGATTTGTTAAATTTTTACAGCGCGTGTGACAGTGCATCGCATATTGCCAAAAGTTTAAGGTCCCCGTATCACCTTTCGCCTTGAATATTTTAATAACTTTCGATGTTTTTCTTTTGGTTCGTTGATAATAGAATGGAAATAACAGACCCCACCCTTACATTAACATTTATATATGAGCTCGGGCGAGAGTAAAGTAAAAAAAAAACGGGCCCGGCAAGCATCGCCTGTACATTTTTGGCTTTTAATTCGC
>LD343451.1:236757-248297 GCA_001465055.1 Ptychodera flava | reverse complement strand
ATATATATATATATATATATATATATATATATATATATATATATATATATATATATATATATATATATATATATAGGTATAGGTGTGTGTGTGTGTGTGTGTGTGTGTGTGTGTGTGTGTGTGGTGGCCAATGGACTACAACTTGTATCACTGTACTCATGCAAAATATATGTCTCTATTTGTAGATTTCGTCGGATGTTATTAACACTCCAATCAACAGTACATATGAAATTCGGAAAGTCTCGGAATTGAATGAAGGATTATACGTGTGTTTTTGCAATTGCGGCTCACGAGATGCAGCACAGATCAAGAATATTGCAATCTGTCATTACGGTAAGATGATAATGATGATAATGTTCATGATTACGATAATATTTGAATGTTTTAGAAGTTTAAAGAATTATGTAATAATGCATACATGGGCGAAAGTTATGTAATATCATATAAGTATCACGAAACACCAGTCTCATAAACTATATATAAATCTTCAATGTTTCTTTATAATATGTCAGGAGTTTTATTACTGATTACGGGAAGGGGTCATATTTTTAAAGTCACATTCAAGGTCACATTCAATCATGTTTTTTTATATAAGACATCCGGACTAAACAACACATGTTTAATGTCCGTTAAGTATTGACGGTACTGTTGGGATGGAATAACGCTAAGAAATTTAAATTATTTCACCTCGAATAGTTCTTGATCTTTTTATCACACTAATATCATTGACTTTACACCATAGCTCTAGTGTTATCACGTTGTGATAAAACGTACTAAAGACACCTTCTAAATCATATTCTTTGCAGGTCAATCTACCGTATATAAATGTAGATACGCAATCATCAAATTTCTTCTTCAAATATAACCTTTCAATTGCAGGGAAACCTTCACAGGTGTAAGCATTTAAAAAGGTGTCTTTAAGTTCAGTAGGAGTTTACTGTTATTCGTGAACAGGGACTTTTTAAAAAAGCTTAATATCCTTGTTAATGAGAATAAATGTATTGTTTTCATTCTTTTCCACGTAACTGATCAAATTACTATGAATGGAATCAAATTTAATCAAGCAAAACCTAAACTGTGGTCACCTATCAAGAAGTTTAATTCCTGTTGGTGAATAGTGATTTGGTGGCATTCAAAATAATCACAATCCGCCATCCGTAATCCATAAGACTAGGTCAAAATTTGCAATTCACTAGATATAAACATACATAAAAAGGCACAAAACAGACAGTAAAGCACCATTGCACACAGCAAAGAAAATTTCTTGAAAGAAAGATATAGGGACGTCTTGCCAAAAGGTCAAGAAGCACTGGGCAAAAAGCCTAATATACGTACAGTATATTTACATATTTTGCCGTATATAGAACACAATATTAATTGTATACGTAACGTATATCTTTGTATATAGAGCATTCCGATACGTTGAAATGTGTAGCGTATATCTATGCAGATCAAGATAATGTGTGATACAGATCTTTGCACACCATGTGCACACTGGACTTATGTATTTTATTATTTAACGTATGTGTATACTTAACAAATTTGAAACTTGTACAGAATCAACATATGTGTATATAATGTTAGACTCTGAAAAGCGGCATTACAGTTAACTCATACAGTCAAAAAGGGGTAATAAAGGCGGAATTCTCCCGTGAACGCTTGTTCAGGGTAATTTGCCAATATCCCTTTGTGAGATGAGATCACTAGTCAAGATATAATTCGATCCATCGAACTCTTCAATCAATTAAACTGGTTTAGGCATAGGATATGAATCAGATACTGTAAAACTACTCAAATTTTATATTTTTAAGGGGGCGCTGCACCCAATACAGTATATTTTGCTAAAAAATCACGTTTTTTGTAAATATTGATTCAATTATAAGTAATTTGTTAACTGAAGATCAAAATATTGGTTGCGTTAACCTTCAGGCTTGTATAGCAGTAGAAAGTTGCATGATAACGACGTGTTTATTTATGCAAATGTATGCTAAAAACCCGATTTCCTGGCTTCTTTTTCCTCCCAATTTCAAAATTTCCTGAGAATTTAACTGCACTCTGGCTGTGACATCTTTGATGAGAAATTTTCACATTATGCTCTTCAAATGCTATATAACAAAACGACTATTTTATTTGGCAATAAAATTCTTACATCTTGAAAAAGAGGCATTTTTATTTGCTTATCATGATTTGAATGATTTTTTTGAGTGTCAGTCTTAAACCCTCTCCGTTTTAGAATGAGAATAGATAGTTCCAACTATAATAGTCGTTTTTTTCTACGTATACTTATCTTTAAAATGAAATATTACTTTTCAGAAAATAAGGTGAAGTTTTTGACTTAAATAAATTTTTATAATTTACACCAATGTTGAGGTTTTTTTACCAAATTATACACCCACTTCATCCTTTGAGTAAACAACTGCTACCATACTTAACTTGAGAGTCTCTGCGTTTTGAAAATATATAGTTTAAGGGGGTTTGCTTGTCATCTTTGATGAGAAATAATATTGCTTCGAAAAAATCTGTGTTGACAACATGCAGCTCCACCTTAGCACAGAATATCACTCTACCCTTTTTTGCTTGACCAAAATGGTCGGCATGCATTGGGACTATTTGTCTGTTAAGCTGCTTGCGGTATACGATATGCCTTCGGACAAATTAGCATTTCGTAAATAGTTATATGTTTAGTACAACTAGGTACATCTGTTAAAACATCAGTGTACTCTTGCAGTAAGTGAAACAGTCCCACGTGTTGATCCACAGTTACCGAATCGGCAATTACCACAACTCTCCTTGTCTCTTTGCTCTGACCTTTTAATATATAGTACATAGATTTTTTCATGTCCTTATTTTTACTCTTTCTATGCTCTTAGCATGTTGATATGAAATCACGCTGAGGTTTTCTACGCTTCATAATCAACGTTTGAGACTTCCCTTACTATAGTGAATGGTCCTTGCCACTGAGTACTCAGCGTATGCGGAGAGGAAGGTAAGAGTGCAACTGCTTTATCGCAGTTCTTAAAAGAATGTTTCCTGACTCACCTATCATACGACCTTTTCTGTTTTGCCTGAGCTTTTTTCCATATTCGTCTTGACATTTTTCTCATGTCAGCAAGTCTTTCTCGCATCGTTATTATGTAGTGCGCCAAGTTTTCCTCCTGTTGACGAATCTTAGTCCACTGGACCTTTGACCACATAGTTGTCCCCTTATATTTTGACCATACATTAACTTGAGAGGTGGGACACCAATACTCGCTTGCGGTACTCCTTTGTACACAAAAAGAAGATATGACAAATATCGGCCCCATTCTTTTTGGTCTTCTGTTACAAAGGTAGTAACATAGCCTTAAATTCCCAATGAATCTCTCAGTAAGGTCAGTCCCTTGTGTGTGATATGGACTAGTTTTTTATCTTCAAGATGAACTTAGCACACATATCAGTCATAAGGCGTGACATGAAGTTTGTACCCCTGTCTGTCAGAATTTCATTATATAGTCCCATACCACTAAAAACTCCCACCAAGCCGTGGCTATAGTTTTCGGCTTTGTGGTCTGGAATAGCCCAAAGATACCGTATTGCGTAATCCACAATGACTAAAATAAACTCTTTTCCACGTCGTGTTCTTTTCAAAGGTCTCACAATATCCATTGGGATTGACTCGAAAGGTATCTTTGTAATAGGCCTCAACACGAGAGGTGCTGTCTAAAATGCTCTCCGTCTTTCAGATTTGTTGACATGGACTACAAGTCCTGCCGTATGCCAGTCATACTAATGTAGCAACCATTGTTTAGTCTTTTGAATACCAAGGGTTCCAGACAGATGTGTGTTATTTGACACTCTTAGAAGTGCATTGCGACATTCCACAGGTAATACAATTTGTCTAACGTCACGTACCTTTTGATGTGAAGAAATACCTCATCATCACTGATGTCACTCAGGTCTGATGAATTCTCATCAAACGATTCGTCAAAGGCTGATGCATCATGGGAGGCATGGTGACATTCACTCCCACACTTTACATCGCCCGCTTCATAATTGTTTGAATTGTCCTCATCAAACAAGCTCGAGATACCTAGTGAACCATCGTGTTTGTCACGGTACCCATTTACCGCTTGGATTTCAATTTTCGTGTCAATGTGTTCTGGAGCATTATTGCTTTAATCAGATGATTCTGCTTCCTTATCAGAGTCATCATCTGTTTGTTCCCCTTCACTGAGAGTCGGTAATTCTTCAACAGGTGTTGCTCTTACGCCAGACGCCAAAACCTCGCCCTTGTCTTGTGGGGTTTTTTTCACGTCCTGCGACCACCAAGGCATGGCGATCCTGCAACACAAGCGTTTCCTCACCTAGCAGAACGTCCTAAGATACACCTTCCCATCCTCATACGTAAAGGTCCGGTGAAAATTTCACTTTCAATGTGCGCTTTGACAACAAGCGCCTTGTGCACTATCTTGTCTGCAAAACTAATATTACAGGTCTAATATTACAGGCAAATAGTGAGAACGTTATGCAACGTCTGTCCGTACCAAAGTTTCACAACCCATATCCCTCTAAATACTCACTGGTTTACCATGTAAACATTCGACGTAAGTGTTTCTCCAAAGTAGATACTCACTACCGAATTGCATAGCCTTTGTCATCCTGACGTCTGACACGGCCAACAACCTCCTCTTTGCTGAACCTGCATTTTATTAGGTTTTTGTTCAGAAAAATTCCTTGCCAAATGACCGATGTTCCCATAGGTATAACATCAAGCTTAGGACTTTGACTTATCGCTGCTTTAGGATTGGTTATAAGACTTTCCCTCGGCCTTTTGGCGCTTATTTTTATCGGTAAAACTTTTGAAACTTCTATTCCGCTACGCCTGATTGATAGCAGCGCCTGTATGAACATATTAATACATCTTATACATCTCAGTCTTATTAATTCTTTAGAGAATTAAGGACTGCTTTCCTTCAACCATGTTTTCATTTGTTTTGGGCAAAGCTCAACTAATTGCTTCATTAGAAATAGTCCATGCAACTGTTCATACTTTTCGTCGCAACTTAATAACGAATCCAACTTCTTTTCATTCAGTGGACAAAAGAATCGTCGACAATATCACCCCTGTCACAATATTGTCTCTTCATCTGTATGTTTACAAGCTCTAAATTTAACTCTGTAGGAATTTCTGGTGAGTTCATATTTCTACAGTATAGCACAGTAACCTCATCACAATGTAGGGCTTCGTCTTCATTCAACCTAGAATATGCCTCCGGAGTCATTCCAATGAGAGTCGGAGCAAACTGTATATTCAAGCTAGCCTCTCAAATGTACGCAAATGTATGTCAATATTGTCAACTTCTTGGAAATGAGGGAGATTAGCAGTCCAATCATTGATCTCGTGATGGACGTCATGCGATGTCTTCTTTGCTTTTAACTCCTTTTCATTGATTTTCAAATCATGTTTGCGCTTTTATCTTTCAGCCTGCAGTTTTTGTTCCAAATCTCCTTTTTCTGCATTTCATACACATCCATTCAAATTCTAAACGCTCTGCATGATTTGCCTTTTCTTGTCTCTACAAAAAATTCTTTTTGATGCACAAGGTTTTCCGCTAATCCCTTTCTGCTAGAACCGCCTGCTGCGTTGGAATCATTATTAGGCTCTGTCTTAACTTTCTGTCTATCTTTGCTTCCTGACATACTGGGAAAGCTTAGTCCGGTTTCACAATCAGACATAATAAGGTCACTCATTCGATAGCACCCCTTGGAAACAGCTGTTGTAAATTATATACACTTACCTGGGTAACCATAAATGCAATGGTATCAACCACCTGTTTGGTGCTCCCGCTATAACTAGTGTAAATCAAAATAGCTGCACTGATAGGTTTCCCATGGCTACTTGACTTCGATTTTCTCCGGTAGTTCAAGGACACACAATTTAACAATCACAGGAAGTCAAAGGTAATGTAGATGTCCTGTCGTGCGATATAAAGGTACTTTGTTAAGGGACGATAACCCCAGCGAAACAAGCTATCTTTAGATCTTTAAGATTTTGTTTTAGCGGGACTTTAGATTAGTACTTGCAAAGTCTTTTACATCGACAGGGCGTGTCTTCCTGCGTAAACTGAAGGATTAATTAAACACTGAAACAAAAAAGATTGTGAAAATTTTCGGCATACAGGAATTTTTAAGAAAATAAAAAGTCTTTTAAAGGCAGTGAGTTCGAAAAAAGCACTCTTTCTTTATTATGAAAGCGTCCACAGCGAAGGTCAATTAAGTTCACTTCACATAAAAGTTATCTTGTCTTCTTTATTGTCCACCGATGACACGTTGATAAGGCTTCTCACTGGTTGACTTTTATCTCCTGTAGACGGAACTCTTCTCTGGACAATGCCTTCAATCCAACTTCCTCCGTCTCTGGTTTATTAGCTCCGTAAACACAGCGACGTTTCAACCTATGTAAAGGTCATCAGCAATTTCAGTTCTGCTAAAAATGTATTTCAGTGGTCTGGTGATTCTGCTTTGCTGGTACACATCGATACACAAACAGGTCGACAATCGTTTAACTGCTAATAAAACTTTCTTTTGCAATCGGTAGAACATTGACGTGACTTAAGACCATGGCTACAGTAATGTCTCCTTAATATATTATGCGCAAAATCACTGATTATTTTTTAAATAGTTTACTTTTATCACTTTCGGATTTAAAAAAAAACTAGAAAAACAAATTCTAGAGCTACCTACCCTTTTGATGATTGACATATTCCTGATCCCATTCTCTTTCATGTCGTGGCCCAAACCGAGGACAATATTATTTTTACCTTATAATGAGGGATTTGACTAACTTTCCTAAATCTACGCAAATTTTAGAATGTTTAGCTTTGCTTTCATTTAATTGATATAGCTTAGAATCAGGGGATTCGAACTACAGTAGGTCAGGTAAAAGGAAACGTATTTAGTCCCCTCAGACACCATCGGGGGAACTTATAAGTTTGGTAATGTCCGTGCGTTCGTCCGTGCGTGCGTGCGTCCATTCACGCATATATCTCAGAGATACCTGGACCGATTTCATTCAAACTTGGTACAAATAATACTATTATATTGCATACACAATTCAGGGGTGAGCAAATCCACTTATCCATGGTTACCGTGTCTAGTCCGAGCTCTATAAATATCATTTTTCGCCGTATTATAGGATTTAGTATTGTGTCGTCTATGTACGCCTTTTCCGGACGCCTTTTAGGCTATGGGTTGATATAACATCAAAATGACTCTTCTTTTATCGAACGGGGCCGTATATACTGCAAAATGTTTGGTTTTACTCGCCGTTCCGTCACTTGAACTTCCATTATACAAGCTGCCACTAATGTGAGTGGCTATTTACTTTCATGACAAAGGAGACAAGTATTAGTGACAAGCGTCCAGTGAAACAACAGATGGCCAAATAGTTCGTTGTTTACACCTGCAGCTTCATCAGCTTGATTGGCGGAAGGTTGACTGATCTTTTTATTCAAACCTTCTCTATTTCTGATTTGCCCTTGCACGATAGATGGACCATGGCTCTTGCACACGAGTGCCGACACGCACAAAATACACAACTTTACAATGATCACACCACAGATCTAATGTAAAATGCTTGAAAAACATGCCAAGCACACAACACATGCGTCTGCAATATGGAGAGCGTGGTCGACTGATCAGCAATACTAAATCACACGGCCCAAAACTAATGCCAAATATATCTCCTTACTAGTGCTGTCTATATTAAAACACATTGATTGCACAGCAAGCAAGATAAAAGCGACACACCTAACCGAAGCAAGCAAGCCATTCATCTCAATTGTCTAAATGTAAAATTTTCAACTTTATTCCGTAATTCACAACGCTTTGTAAAATTTGTGTTCAGTCCTTTGTAAAAAAATGAATTTTTCAAATGTCTGTTTCAGATTTGTGACAATTTATTAAAGTTTAGGCTGACGTTATAATTTGAAAAGCATATGATAAGCATGAAGACATGCCTTTATGGTAGTTCTCTTTTTGGAGGAGATGATTGCCCTTTAATGGCCATTTACTCGGTTTCATAGAGAAAATAGGAGGTGAACCATGCAGACATATTTGCAATCGGAACTGCCGAATCTTTCTTTTCTGTGTTTTGCAAGTCATATAAGATGTAGTTGTATTTTGCCAGGGTTGCCGCCATTATGAAAACTATATCCGAAAGCGACATAGCCATTAAGTCGCCGAATCTTCGACTGCAGAACTTGCAATCGTTTCTTTCGATTCGCTGATTCCTGCTTCTTTAAGGGCACATGTGACAATGTGATTGTTGGGTGAGAGACGACAAGATCGTGCTGAAAATATGCAACAATGGCGACGTCATTACTCAAATAACCAAATAACCACGAGGGAAGTTTAATATAAGCGTACGGTCAAAGAGCTTTTTCTGTGTATGCACCTGATTTATGGAATTCTTGGCCGCTTGAAATTCGTACTGCTCAAACTATTGACTGCTTTAAACGTGATTTAAGGACACATCTTTTTACTAAGTACTGTTCATAGGTCCATTTATGTTTTAACAGGGACTACTCAATTCTATATTTTATTCTATTGGACTAGGTTTTACTGGATACTATATTTTAATTTATTTCTAATTTTTAATTCATCATTTACAATTTTAAATCAAATCTTTGTTGTTTTTATTGATTTTTTTATTTTTGCCTTTGAATCTTTGCTTTTTAACTTTGCTTTTTATAATTTTGTCTATTTTTTTGGTCCTTTATTGTATTCACAATGCACCGAGACGTATGTGAAGTGCGTTTGTTAAGAATTAAAGCAATAATAATAATAATAATAATAATAATAATTAAAGCTGCAAGCAGTCTTGGCGGGGCCCAGTTGATCAGCTGTAGCAGACAAGTCCTGGTGTTTTGATGTTGCAAGGTCTAAACTATGCAGAATCGGGTCAAAGATGAATGAAATTATAGTCAAATGTTGTGTGTTCTTGAGAAGATTTTTAAAGATTAAATTACGATTTTCACAAAATCCAATATGGCGGCCAAACCATGGGACCGATCAAAACGCCTTTCGCAAACTTATGAGATATCACACTTAAGATGTTACATGTCAAATTTCAGTCGAATCGGTGTATTGGTTCTGGAGAAGAAGATATTTAAAGATTAAATCACAATTTTTGCAAAATCCAATATGGAGGCCAAACCGCATGACCGATCAAAACGCCTTTCACAAACTTGAAAGATATTTCGCTTAAGATGATATAGGCAAAAATTTCAGTCGAATCGGTGTGTTGGTTCGGGAGAAGATTTTTAAAGATTAAATCACGATTTTTACAAAATCCGATATGGCGGCCAAACCACGTGACCGATCTAAACGCCTTTCGCAAACTTGAAAGAGATCACACTTTACAAGTTAAATGTAAAATTTCAGTCGAATCGGTGTGTTGGTTCTGGAGAAGAAGATTTTTAAAGATTAAATCACGATTTTTGCAATATCCAAAATGGCGGCCAAACCACGTGACCGATCCAAACGACTTTCGCAAACGTGAAAGAGGTCACACTTAAGATGTTATATGTGAAATTTCAGTCGAATCGGTGTGTTGGTTTTAAAGATTAAATCACGATTTCCTCAAAATCCAATATGGCGGCCAAGATCACGTGATCGCTTAGAATTTTATTGGTCAAGTGCTGAGTTTGAGAAGCGTAAATGCAGTGGTTTTCCAGATTTAGGCTGGCAAAGATTTGACGGAAGAAGAAGAAAAACCCAACGAAACCAATAGGGGCCCAACCTATCGGCTTGGCCACTAAAAATTATACAAAAAAAACAGGAAAATTCCTTTGCTGAAATCCCTATGGCTTGCCTACGGACCGGACGTAGTCCGACAACGCTGCACGAAAACAATGTTTTCAACGCTAGCTTTTTTCCCTGTGATTACCAAGCCTTGCCATACCGGGAACGTTACTCAGTTGATCTTCGGCATTGTTCTGCAATGGTCAGTCACCCATAGGTACAGGCTGTTATTCATACTCGGATAGACACGATTCAACTGTCGGGGGAAATCGGATGCGGATCGTGACAGCTCAGTTACATTGTCGCTTGTCAATGATGGCAATATTGATACATCCGAAGATATTTCAATTCACAAAAGGTGAAACAGCCCAAACTGCGGTCAAATTTTAAGTAGCCATAACTGTCAATTTTACTTGTGGTCAGCTAATCATAAGCCTGTCGCACCGGACAGCGTTGTCAATTCTTTTCACACTGGCTTTGCTCCGAGTCGTCTATTTTCCATCGGTCGATCACTCATTCACACTTTGGAAATGGCATTGTCACTGTGTCAATCGCTCAGATAGATCAAGCTTTGAAAATGCGAACACTGACTGCAAAATTAAAATACAATCATGGAGGTAATTGCGCGATACGATATTACATTGTTCAGTACAAAAGACACTGACGTGCGGATAAAGAAACAAGGATGGAAGTGAAAAACTTGAGTAACTGGATATTTTATTAGGTTATCGGATATGTTGTCGAGTTGATTGATCATATATCGGCAAATAATAATAATAATAATTTATTGTTTAAGGATAACTACACACCTTGTCTCAGTGGTCTGTACATTGCAGAAAATTACTGGAAGAACTAAAAAATTCGAAGAAAATACAAAATAACTCAGAGGAAAGAGTGTAATCAAAACAAATCGATAAAAACATGCAAGCTTAAAATCTAGACTAAAGGATCCAACCTAATAATAATAATAATAATAATAATAATAATAATAATAATAATAATAATAATAATAATTAATATAAGTATTATACAGAAATAATAACGCGAATAATAATAGGTTCAATTTCCGTGAAATTTTCACTATAAGGGTATTTTGGGTCGAAAAGACCAAATATGATATCGATTTCACTGCCCCATGTTTCCAAGGTAACCATTTTAGGGGTTGAAATTTTCAGTTTTTCTAATATCCCATGAAAAGTGACTTTGATTTTATATTAAAATTATCTAGTGGGGGAGTTCGGGTCAGAGAACACAAAAACCAGAATTATTTTAATGTTTCGAGTTGACATGGTAACTATTTTGGGATTGAAAATGTTACTTTTTCCCTAATTCCTATTAAAGAACGATTGATTGATGTAAAAATTTGATCATAAGGGTTTTTCTGGTTTGCACACCAAAAAAATATCACACTCATTTTAATGTGAGATGTTTCCATGGCAACCATTCAGGATTAAAAATTAGTATTTGTTTACTTTGTTTAATGCAGTCATCCCAAATAGGCTAAGTGTTATATAGTACTGTACTGACTCATTATGCATCGAATTATGTTTATGCCTTCAAATTAATTTTATGTGCTTAAAATTAATTCTACTAGTATCTCAATTAATTTTATGAACCCAATTCCCCTTAGCACCCAATGTACCATTATTCATCACAAGCAGTAACAGTAGCGCCCATTTTTTTAAATTTAAAACATGATTCACTGGTACATATTTATTTTATGGATTCATAATTAACGACGTATTAATATTCATTTT
>LD343451.1:204793-230585 GCA_001465055.1 Ptychodera flava | reverse complement strand
GGACTCGCATATTTTTGCACAAATGTGCTACATGGACATATGAAAAAGTTGTTGAATACTCACCGTTTCAGTGAATCCGCCATGATGAGAGTTCTCAAATCAAAAACTGTTGCCGAGCTCGAATACAAAGGTCTTCTCATTAAATTACGTCATTGTTATACAAAAGTTAGCATTCCAAAGTCTGTCACCCTGATTTTTTCAAAGTTTGGAGAAGGCTGGCATTTCCATCTGAATAATTGAACGACGTGAAACGCAAAATTCCATCGCATATTATCTGGCAATATGTACAGCAGAAATACTGTATACTGTCGCTCCAGGTACGTATAAGCTTATACTCCACAAAATGGCCACAGGCGGCGTGAACTTTCTGAAAGGATTTCCTAAACGTCCCACTTCTTACCTTAGGGACTCACTTGTGATGTCCTGAAAAGTATTCTCTGCAGTAATTCCAGTTTCTGTCAACATGCTAAGCTCAACGACAAGATTATAGCACGAGACGTAGTGTACAGACTACACATTCACGCGCAGTAAACTCAATTGCGCATGCTCATATTGGCAGACTAAACTGGCAAACGAGTGCGCATGCGTGAAGGTATATTTGCAGCAAATACACTGGCATAGACTCTCCACAGTTGCTGTGCCTTATTTTGTGCACGCCCACGACTGCCACGATGGACCTGCATTCGAACACCTCTTTTTCAGAATTTCAACAGCTTCAATGAACTGTTATTAGATTTCTATATAATACTTATAGCCCCTAAACTTGTAATAATAATAATAATAATAATAATAATAATAATAATAATAATTAATATAAGTATTATATAGAAATAATAACACGAATAATAATAGGTTCAATTTCCATGAAAATTTCACCATAGGGATATTTTGGGTCAAACAGACCAAATATGATATCGATTTCACTGCCCCATGTTTCCATGTTAACCATTTTAGGGGTTGAAAATATCAATTTTTCTAATATCCCATGAAAAGTTACTTTAATTGATATGAAAATTAACTAGTGGGGGAATTCGGGCCAGAGAACACAAAAAACCAGACTTATTTTAATGTTTCAAGTTGCCATGGTAACTATTTTGCCATTGAAAATGTTCCTTTTTCCCTTATTTCTATTAAAAATGTACTCAGACATCAATCCTTGTATTTTGGGAATAACCTCATTATTATACACCTTTTTTAATCCCATTTTTTACCTCGAAAAAATCAAAATTAAAGCTTTTTTGGGGATGACCGTCCCGCACTGCACTGAGCGATCGCGAGCAAACTGAGAACGCATTAAGCGCGTCCGCTAAGCACACAGAACAAAATTTCAAACCCGCGCAGCGCAGTGTACGTGTGAGAAATTGTAGGCCGGCAGCATAATTGCACCCGAATTCACAGGCTTTTGATTCACCACTACTAACGTTGTGAAGTACCCAATATTTAGAAGTATTTCCCCCACATCGACGTAATGGTGTTTTGAGGTCAAAGGCCAAATAGCATCCAATAACACCAAAAGTTATTGTACTCCGCGGCAAAGTTATTGGACTCTGCGTCCTCTGATACCGAAATTTACAGTACGAAGAAAACTCAAAAGATTGCAGACGCAGGTGTATAATAATAAAGATAATGTTTATTGGGGCCATTCTGGTCAAAATTATGTTTTCCGTTAATTTTAGTGTGTTAGAATTAATTCTATATAGACCAGAAATAATTTTTCAAGCATTTTTAATATTGTTTCATGCAGTCGTCTCAAATAAGTGCTATGTAGTATATTACTAACTTCGCATTCATCGAATTAAGTTTATGCCTTCAAATTAATTTTATGTGATAAAATTAATTCTACTAGTATCGCAAATTAATTTTGTGAACCCAATTCCCCTTAGCACCTAAGATTCACTGGTACTTATTTATTTTATGAATTGACAATTAATGATTTCTATTGATTTGTATCACACCATTCCACTAAGTTAACGATTTCCTTTCTATAATTTGACTCATCATTGTTGCTAATAAATCCAACTGCCGAAGTATCATCTGCAAATTTTACCATTACATTTCCATCAAACATATTTGTACAATCGTATGTGTAAAGTGAATACAATAAAGGACTTAAGACACAACCCTGAGGAGCGCCCCTGTTCAGAACAATAGAAGAGGAAAAACGGTCACCAATCTTGACAACTTGGTGTCTTTAGTGCAAAAAACTTAAAATTAACTTGCATAATGAAGAATATATTCCTAGATCAGACAGCTGTGCAACTAATTTCAAAGGCAATATTGTATTGAAAGCTGAGCTGAAATCGATAAACATAATTCTTGCATATGAATTTCGATTATCAAGGTGAGCTAATACAGTTTGAAGTACAAATTATATGGCGCCCTCAACAGATTGGTTGGCACGGTACGCAAACTGATATGGATCAAGAGATTTTGGCAATATGGACTTGATATATCTTAACACTATACGTTCAAAGCATTTCATAATGGCAGATGTAAGTGCAACGGGACGGTAGTCATTCAGACACTTTGGTTGTGATTTCTTTGGAACTGGAACAATGAGAGAGCTCTTTAAACATGAGGGTACGATGCAACGGGAAATTGATGTATTGAAAATATCAGTAAAAACACTTGATAACTGATCGGCACAATGACGAAGGGCGCAAGACGGAATGCCATCCGGGCCAGCTGCTTTGCGAGGATCGACCCTTGAGAAGCACATTTTCACATAGGACTATTCGATCGTAAAAGGTGGCTGTTACGTGACAGTCTCCAGGGTTAAATGAGGCTCCGTTTGCTTCTTGTCAAAGTGGGCATAAAAATCATTCAGAAGATCTGGACGGTTGACATTGCTATTCAAAATACTGTTTGATTTCTTCCTGTATGAGGTTACTGCCTCTATACCTTGCCACACGCGCCGAGATTCTCTTTCTTTAAACTGACTCTCAAGTTTGTTTCGGTAGCGTAGTTTAGCTGACTTAATGGTTTTATTTAGATCATATTGTGCCTGCTTGTATGCTGTTACATCAAAACAGCAAAGAAAGTACTTTTTAAAAATTCACTAAAAATGATAAAAAATAAATAAAACAGTAGCATTGACGAAAAATAATGGTTTTAAGAGACTTCTTAAAAAGAGCGAATTTCTTTAACATCCGAAGTTCGGTTGGCAAACTATTCAACAGTTTAGGGGCATACACGCTGAAAGCTCTGTCACCATATGTTCTAGAAAGTTGTTTCCCGTGATCTTTGACAGAAAAGGGATTTATTTAATCTTACACCGACACTCCTTTTCGTATTATGTACTGGGCTATCAATTGTTACTAGTTCTGATAAGTAATTTGGAACCAATTCATCTTGATGGACAATTTTAAAAACCAAACAAAGAATTTTAAAACGGATTCGTTCTTCTACTGGGAGCCAATGTAACTCCTTGAGTATAGATAACATATCATGTGACGGCCCATCTTCCGTCCAGTTACCAAACGAGCTGCAGAGTTCTGAATGTGTTGAAGCTTGCTCAATTTATATGCAGGTAGGCCAAAAAGAAGACTGTTAAACTTTTCAATGTAGAATTGTAAACTTCCGTTAGCTCATTTATTCCATTAATCGACTCCGGATGATTAAGTGTACTTGACATGGAATGTTAAGGATTCATTAAATTAATGCTCTTGATGGTGCGCTGTTCCTTTGTAATTCTTCTTGGAAGGGAACGAGTGATCATGGACATGAAATGGACAGCAGAAATATCGGATGGCATTTTGTTGTCAATTATGAAATGTCCAAGCCATGGTTCAGACGTTCGGGTCAATACAAGGTCTAGAGTATGACCATTCCGATGTGTACTCCCGAGTACATGGTGAGTTAGACCGAGGGATTGAATGAGATCGTCAAACTAACAAGCATCACTGTCATTTGCATCACCCACATGAATGTTAAAATCCCCTGCAATCAGTAGGCGGCCAGATGCAAGTAACAGGCTTTCCATTAAAGGGCCAAATTCCGAGATAAAATAATTCACGGTGAATTTATGTTTCGCTGAATACGGTGGACGAAAAATGATGATGACATGAAGGGTAGAACTGCCTGTAGATATATTCACATCTATGGCTTCAAAAGATTTGAACAGGATACACTTGTTCTTCTTAGTTTCCACATTAGATCTTGTTCTCAGTGCTATACCTCCACCTTTCCGATTACAACGCGGTGCTTGCAATATATTAAAGCATGATATGGAAGATGATAAATTTGCTTCTACCAGGGTAGGATTTTTATCCGTAATCCAGGATTCACTAATCATGAAAATATCCGTAGTGTTGGAAATAATCGAAGTACATAGAGCACTAACTTTACCGTCCATCGATCTTGCATTCCACAGAGTAAAGTTTACACAGTCACGTAAATAATATGAAGAATATCTTTTTTCTGAAGTTAGCACATTATTTCTTGCTGGAGTTGAAACAAACTTGTTCTAGGCATGACGTGAAAAAACGCTGATAACTGTAGGAATTTTCAGCGACGAAGGACGAAAATTCACATAGCCACCTCTCTCACCGCGGGGTCTTTTCCATCTTTTTGACCGCCAACTTCCAGTTGCAAAATCCTTTAGAGGGATTCCATCTAAGGTAGTCATAAGCGTACCTGGGAAAGATCTTCGTAGGGCGAGAAGTTCACGACGGCCATATTGTATTTTCATGACTTGATCGGTGGCTGGGCCACCAGATGAAAAATTTCACAAGAACTCAACAAAACACACCAATAAAGCCAACCCAGAAGTCCAAACGATCACCTGCATCGCTGTTACACACGATAAAAAGTTTTTGATGGCTAAAAGGGCTCACGGCTGCTAACATACCATAAAACTTGTGGAGCGCTGAACAACGTGAGGCTGCTAACTAGAGCGCCACCACAAATGAAAACGGTATCAGGCTCGATACACTACAAACCCTTTTGAGAGAATTAACAGTACATACGAACATCAGTAGGAGGGCTTCGTATCTTGGCTAATCTTAAACAAGTAAAACATTTACACTGTAATGAAGTACCGGGTTATTGTATAAAACACATACTACTGTTGCGCTCGTGGTTAGGGGAATTTACGAGTTGAGGTACCAGTCTGGATGGTAATGCTTTCAGTAACTGAAGCTGACACACCAAGATATAGATTTAACACAACCTTGTACTTTATTGCAAGATGGCGACCGTAACATTACCGTCCACACTGCATGAAAACCCAATAATTCAGATAAATTCACTTTAATGAGTTGCATGTATTATAGAATATTACACGTGAATTCACATGAATCCACATGAATACAGGCTTGCTGAATACAAAAAAATGAATTCTTGACTGTATTCATCTGTGTATGCACTCTTCAGCTAAAATATAGGCAATAATCCATGTTAATACAGTAAGTATTATAGGGTTTTTATGCAGTGCCAAGGTCTGATCTCAAGTCTCAGTCTAAGCTCTCTACAAAGTTAAATACATCTTCAAACTTACATAATTACAAAAGTTATCACGTGGTAATTTTCCCGCCAGTATTTGATTGTTTCTTAAGATTAAATAAGATCACACCATGGAATATCCCATTCTCGATTGTTCTCATTGAAATCTTATCCAATAATTAATTAAACTATCACACTATCTCTCATCTGCTTCTCGTACGATCTGAGTCAATGACCTTCACACGCCTTGGCCACGTAAAGGACGCTTCAAGATAAATCTCTACAGGGAGGGGCGTTAGCGTCCCCGCTGCTCAAAACGAGTGACGAAGCATGGCGATAGTTGACAATTGCAATCTACTAATACATTAATCGTAAGGCAGTGTGGTTAAAATACGCAAAAATCACATATTTTACAAGTCAGCATAAAGTAATTTTTCATTCACCTACAAAATTACAGACTAACATTAACGCATCTAAAATACATACAGAAATACTAATAAAATCACTAAAATACATCCAACTACAAACCCGAAGTTCAACTATTGTACATAAAATACAGGAAATCGACGAAAATCATTCGAAAATCGTAACATGTATCACTGATAATTTTCTTAAATTTTTGTGAAAGGGTGGTCTAACTGGAAGGGGGTGGACATTGAGAAGGATGACGTAATTTTGCTTGGTGTATTCTGATATCACGGTCAAAGGTTCAGGGGAACCATAGTAACGACCGATAGGCATCACTAGACTGTAGCAAATAGCAACTCCTGTGCCAACATACGGGGCTCTTTCTATCTCCAAAAATTTTCATAAACATAAAACAACAAAAAGCAAAACATCAACACAAAACATCGATCCTCAACAACTTCAAAAACTCAAAAATAAACGTGATAAACCTTAACATCGCCTCATCTCCAAAACTCAATACCTCAGGCCATTCGGTCAAATCTAAGGACCATTGTATCACTTATGGATCACTAGCACTGGCATTCCTAGCCAACTGAGGGGAGATAAACAACAAAACATCCACAACTCCTTACACTTACTTCTTCAACAACAACATAACTTCAACACTTCATCAAAACAAAACAAAACAACACTTCAAAAAGAAAGACGCCTCGTTTGCATACAAGTCCAGAGTATTATCCTAATAAAAGAGTGGTTTTCAAAATATCGGAAAATTCACCAAAAACAAAAAAAGTCATGCATGCTTATTTGCGTTGCTGTCGGACCTTATGAGTGGGTTTACCTATAGTGGTGACTGGATTTGACTTCAAACTTTCCAAAGCTGCGTCATTAAGATTCTCCTCTGGTTCCCATGTATTATGTTTCGCATCGTATCCATGCCATTTCATCAAATATTCGCGCTTTCCATTTCGATATCTACATTTTCAATTTTCTCTATACCAAAGTACTTATTCTTATCATTATCATCACACTCATCATCAGCTGTAATATCATCATGCATTCTCTGAAGGATATAAAGTTGCAATAATTGGGGAACTACAACTTGTCTAACACATTTCTCTTTATTTGCAGCCTTACCTGTCGCATTCCAGTAATGATATAACACACCGTCAATGATTGCATAGTTATCACTATCACATGTTACGTATCGCGCCAGTTTATCGTCATTCGGTAATTCACCTTTCTCGATAAAATTTAACCAATATTGTAACTGACTATCTTTTCTCTGCAAATTTTTAATCCGTGTCAACGCCTCATCTTCCTCTACTATTTGATCAGTACTACTCGAGTCACGGCGACTAATCTCTAGATTGGCATCGTCAAGATCATCACTACAGTGTAAATCCGTGCCTGTTTTAGACTCGGTCTCCGTATACAATTGTCGTACATCCGTTACAACATCATCATCGGAAGGGATACCTATTTTATTTACTGGGACCACCGATTCGTTACTTTGAATTTCCGTAGACATACTTGCATCATTATCTTCATTTGATTTTGTCACATCGAAATCAATACCTACTTCCGATTTCTCATCATCAATAAAATCTCTACTGCTGAAATCGGAACAATTGTCACAAACTTCAGAGTATTTCCTACGAGACAGCCCGTCCGCATGCGCAATAGACTTCCCTGGTTTATGAACAATTTCAAAATCATAACCCTGCACTTTAAGTATCCAACGAGCGATTCTACCTGAAGGTTTCTTAATTCTGAACAAATACGGGAGATTTGCGAGATCAGTAATAATTTGAAATTTCGTTGAACGCAGGTAAGGGTCGTATTTGGCCAGACCATGTATAACCGCGATAGCCTCCCTTTCTGTAGTTGTGTGTCGCTGTTGCGCTGCGCTGAGGGAACGCCCACCATAAACGATAGGTCTCTCTACTCTTTCTTGCTCTTGCCTCAATACAAAACCAACGATATAGGCCGATGCATCTGTGTATAATTTGAAAGGTTCACGGAAACGTGGAAATACTAGAACTGGGGCAGTAATAAGGGCTTGTTTAAGAGTATCAAACGCCTCCTAACACTTATCATTCCAATAAAATTTAACCTCCTTCTTCAACAATTTGTAAAGGGGACCAGCAATCTTTGCAAAATCTTTGATAAACAACGATAAAAGCCAACACATCCTAAAAATGCACATAATTGGGAAACATTCCTTGGGACGGGGAAATCTCGAACAGCACTCACCTTTTCCGAATCAACAGAAATTCCATCTTTGTTGAGAATATGACCAAGAAATGTCACCTGTTTCTTACCAAAAGAACGCTTCTGAGGATGAAGTTTCAATCCAGCCTCACGGAGGCGAGACAAAACCGCGTCGACATGTTGTAAGTGTTCTTAAAACGTCCTTGAGAAGACAATCAAATCATCAATATACACCAACACATAATGCCATAACATATTCCTGAAAATAAACTGCATAGTACGTTGAAAAGAATTAGCTGAATTTCTCATACCTTGGGGAAGTCGATATAATTCATACAAACCATCATGACAGACAAAGGCCGTTTTATGTGTGTCTCGTTCGTCAATGGCAATTTGCCAAAAACCGGACATCATGTCTAAAGTCGAAAAGTAACTGGGGATTTTGATCACCGATCATTTCAAGAGACTCTGTATGGTTTGGGATAGGAAATACATTCGGTTTAGTAAGAGAATTACTCTGCGATAGTGTAAACAGAAACGATACTCGTCTGATGATGATGATTTATTTACAAGCACGACTGGGGAAGTGCTTGGGGAAATTATACCTTGGGCCAGCAAATTATCAACTTCCTTCTAAATGACCTTGCGCTTTTCTGGGTCAACTCCATAGGGCGGCATTTTAACAGGTTGGGCCCCCGGGACTCATTCGATTCTATGCTTTATGACATCACAATAACCCAACTTCTTATCATCACCAGCAAATGCTTGTCGATTTTTCCATAATATTTCTTGCAAACTCTTTCTTTGTTGATCACTCAAAAATGAATCACTAAAATCGAACTGACTCAGAAATCGTTGACGGGCGGTTTCATTTACTTGCTCATTCACATTCGTACCAACATCAATATCCAAATTATGAAAAGTGGCACCCCGGGAAGAAAACGGAACGCCCCAAGTTTTGTCCCCTTCCTTATGTATACATCCCTTTCGGTCGTATTAACTAATCTTACCAGAACTTCGTTCGTCTTTGTCATCGATAAAACACGTGCTGCCATGACTCCCAAATGGCTCAAAGTTTTGGTGTTTTCTGTATGTCCAAGAATACCATCGGGCATATGACCATTAAACTTACCAGAAATTTCTAATTCTGATCGAGGTGGAACAGTGAAGCCCTCGGTAGCCTTGACAACCAAAGCCGAACGAAGCTTTAATCTCTTACTGGCAATATCAATTACAGCTCTAAATTTCGTAAGAAAATCAACACCAATATTAACTTTTTTTCAGATTTTCAGACAAATGAATTGACATTACAACTTACTTACCAGCAATATTAACACGTGCATTTACGACACCCTTAATTGGAATTTGCCGATCATCAGCTAATTTGATTGCGTTCTAATTTGACTTGTGAATTCTTTGATTACGCAATTTGGAAATTTCAGATAACAAACTCAATGGAGCAACCGTATTTTTTTTCTATAATATTTCTTGCAAACTCTTTCTTTGTTGATCAGTCAAAAATGAATCACTAAAATCAAACTGACTCGGAAATCGTTGACGGGCGGTTTCATTTACTTGCTCATTCACATTCGTACCAACATCAATATCCAAATTATGAACAGTGGCACCCCCGAGAAGAAAACCGAACGCTCCCAGTTTTGTCCCCTTCCTCATGTATACATCCCTTTCGGTCGTATTAACTAATCTTACCTGAACTTCGTTCGTCTTTGTCATCGATAAAACACGTGCTGCCATGACTCCCAAATGGCTCAAAGTTTTGGTGTTTTCTGTATGTCCAAGAATACCATTGGGCATATGACCATTAAACTTACCAGAAATTTCTAATTCTGATCGAGGCGGAACACTGAAGCCCTCGGTAGCCTTGACAACAAAAGCCAACGAAGCTTTAATCTCTTACTAGTCTGGTGCCAAAACCCTGATTTTTGGTCGAACCCAAAAAATTTCGGCCCCACAATGGTTCTCGGTGGTTTCTGTATCTTCAAAGCCTACTGAATCAAGATCTGCATGATGCCACCCTGACATCCTTAGGCATTTTAATATATTCAAGATGGCCGCCAAGATGGCCGCCAAAGCATGTAAATGGTGATATCTCAGCTCTATGAAATGTTATACAAGTGATTTTGGTGTCATTTGCCAGGTAAACAGGGTCAAGGAATTCATTTCTTTCATTGCCCAACATGTACAACTCTTAATTTGCATAACAATCCAAGATGGCTGCCAAAATCACCTCCAAACAGGTCAAATGCCATATCTCAGCTCCATGAGAAGCTGTTGGAGTCATTGTGGCCTCCTTTGCCAGGTAAATGGGGTTAAGGAACTCATATCTTTCATTGCCTTATATGTACAACCCTTAATTTGCATAAAAAGCCACGATGGCTGCCAAAACGACATCCAAAAACAGATAAAATATCATATCTCAGCTCAATGAGAAGCTGTTGGAGTCATTTTGGTCTACTTTGCTAGGTATATTCGGTCAAGCAACTCATATCTTTCATTGGCTGACATGTACAACCCTTGATTTGCATACAAATTTGCATAAAAATCCAAATACCTGTTTCAGTGTGTAAGAAGTCATATCTCAATACACTATGCCACTGATTTTGGTGTCTTTCGGCATTTTGTACGGGTCTTTTGTTATATTTGCTATAAAATCAGCCATGAAAATCTTAAATTGATGCTTACAACCCAAGATAGTTGCTAAGCTTGTTCCCACAACATATATCAAGGTATATCTTAGCTGAAATTGCATCCTAGAGATTAATACATTAAGGGTTTAAGGCTGATGGATAAATTTCTTTCGTTATATTAAATGTAAAGTATTTCATTGAAAGCCAAAATGACCACCTAATATCAACTATGGCCATACAAATGGATGTAACAAAAATATTGAGTCGTATCTTAACCCACCAAGCATTCTTGAGACATTTTTTGTTGTGTTTGGTCGGGTTTATTGGTCGCAGGGTTTTCATTGCTTGTTTTCTGCACTTGAAAAGTCTTACTTCTAATGGAGGGATTTAATCCCGCATTGTAGCTATAATTGTTTCCTAAAACATCACATCGCATCTTAATATATCCAGCATCTTTGACACAAGGTTGTATGTGTTTGGGTCCGTCAGGGAGGTCATGGATTTCACATTTCCACTCATATAAATTGTCAAACCATCCGTTTACATGAGTTATATTATTCTTTTTTGACAGTAAAGATACTTTCATGTTATCCCTCTGAAGTTCTACCTTTAGCTTCGCAACCGTCATGCTGCAAACAATTTTATAGTTTTTGCAATACGGTCATCCGTAGGGGCATCAAGAATACCAATGTTTGCGCTTGACACCCATCCAAAGCACATTGAACAGTTTAATTGCAGTACAATTACGTATACCCAATATTTAATTGGATTGTTGTTGTTTTTATAATTAATCATATATACACCTTGCTCCTCCAAAAGCAATCTTTTTCACTAGTTCTAATCCACTAATTGACATAAAAGTTCAATACAGATGAGCATGTGCATTTTTCCTTGTGTCTCGGAAGGAAACCAAAAGTACATTGCAGACTAACCTGTACTGTTTTGATGACTTTTACAAGCTTTTATAGGACCATGAAAAAAAAAACCATACCAACAACCAAAAATGTATGCAGACAAAGAGCTACAACTGCTAGGTGCCCATGTTTTGTCTTGTTATGGTGCAGTGGGCTACATGCTAGCCATTTTAGCCGCAACACACTAAAACAGCTTCTAAAATAACGAGCATAACAACTGGCACACACACATATATAACTTAGACAAGAAAAAATGAAAAAAAGTAAACGATCGATGAACATGTAATATACGCATATAGATACTCAGATTTATACATATATATCTCTTTTTTAATACTAATTTGTTGTTTATTTTGCAAAACCTTTATTGTACTTTATGATCAAGATCCCAATAGGGATACGACTTCAATAAAGGCTTACTTTACTTCACTAAACTTTATATGTATAAATAAGGAACGGTATAGTGAACAAAGATCCAAGTTGTCAAACGGATTTCGTGACTTTGGTTGGCTGAAAAATGAATCAGTCAAATCGCTTTTCCCTCTAACTTTTAGTCAAGGCTAACCAGCTCCTTCAGACGTGCATACATTCATTCCTAATGGATGTACAGGTGACCCTCCATATTCCACAGGAAGTTACCGGCGCTCTTTAACTCAACTCGCTGTGACATTTGTATTTTCTGGCAGTATAGTATAGCAAGCAACTGCCAATATAAATGGCCCTGCTAATTACAAAGCGATGAAGATGATGCTGTGCCAGAATCTTACCGAATCATACAGTTCTGGTCGAAAACTTGTGAATGAGTATTTTGGTACATTGTTACAGATAAGTATTATAAAACGTGCCACCAAATGATAAATGGCACGTAAACAGTTCATGTAATGGGAAAAGTGTGTTCCTCGATACCTAAAATGCGGCCAAAGATTAAGAATCAATCTCAAAGATGATCAATGATAATGTTAATGCTACATGCCTGTTTTGCGACTCTATTTAGGGTATCGATGATGTTTTGACTTCACTTTTGATATATGTTGGATTGTACAGTTTACACGCAATTGACCCTTCAAATGTATCAAAAGACACAAAAGTTGGTCTTATGAGCTACTCAGTAAATAGATACATGATGTAATATTTTGACACCATTGGTAGCATTATCAGATAAACTCCCTCTTTTGTAATGTTCTTGGAAGTTTTTTCAGGTCAGATAACCGGAGATTAAAATTCTGCAACTGGATAAAACATGACCATACTCATCAAAATAGATCTTAAGAATGCTTTATTTGGTAAAGATGCAACTCACACCTTACTAATGTGTTTGTGATGCAATTAAACTGCTCAAAGTGCTCTTAATTGTATCAAACGCAAGAAGTTCGTATTTCTGCTGCCTGTGAATGACATTATAGCTGAAACTAGAGACTTGTTTGAAACTAGAAATGGTTGTAAAGCTTAAGGTACAACGTCTGGCGGATGACAATAAAACTGGTTGTCAAAAGTGGCAAAAGACAAGTATCTTCATTGTCAAATCAGAAAACCATGCCTGCAATGATAAAGGTATTCATTGAAGGCCTCTGCTACACCCACTTGCGGTCATCTGAGTGACTAAGTTGGTGCAAAGATAAACAAGACGAATGACTCAGGTTGGCTCAAAGATAACCAAACAAGTCACTTTTATGCAAGTGCGAATGCATTATCGACAAATTCGCCTTGAATAATTGAAGCTCATTTGTTTTGGTTGATTGGAAAAAGATAAAATGACTGTTTTAAGGAAAGATACAGTTCATTATCATTTAATTTAAATGGATGGTTTAACAATTTATGTGGATGGAAATGTTAATTCCATGACCTCTCAAACAGACCAAAACACACACAACTTTGTGTCATAGATGCTGGATATATTAAGATGCGGTGTAATGTTTTACGAAACCATTATATATCTGCAATGTAGGATAAAATCCTTCCATGATAAGTAAGAATTTTTTCCAGTTCAGAAATGCAAGCAATGAAAACCCTGCGGCCAATAAAACCTGACCAAACACAATAAAATAGATCTCAAGAATGCTTGGTGGATTAAGATACGACTCAATGTTTTTATGGCATCCATTTGTGTGGCCATAGCTGATATTAGGTGGTCATTTTGGCTTTCAATGAAATACTTGACATGTAATATAACAAAAGAAACTAATCCTTCAGCCTTGTACCCTTAATGTATTAGTCTCTAGGATGCAATCTCAGCTAAGATATACCTTGATATATGTTGTGGAAACAAGCTTAGCAACTATCTTGGGTTGTAAGCATCAATTTCAGATTTTCATGGTTGATTTTATAGCAAATATAACAAAAGACCCGTACAAAGATGCCGAAAGACACCAAAATAAGTGGCATAGTGTATTGAGATATGAATCCTTACACACTGAAACAGGTATTTGGATTTTTATGCAAATTTGTATGCAAATTAAGGGTTGTACATGTCAGCCAATGAAAGATATGAGTTGCTTGACCGAATATACCTACGGTAGACCAAAATGACTCCAACAGCTTCTCATTGAGCTGAGATATGATATTTTATCTGTTTTCGGATGTCGTTTTGGCAGCCATCGTGGCTTTTTATGCAAATTAAGGGTTGTACATATAAGGCAATGAAAGATATGAGTTCCTTAACCCCATTTACCTGGCAAAGGAGGCCACAATGACTCCAACAGCTTCTCATGGAGCTGAGATATGGCATTCTACCTGTTTCGGAGGTCATTTTGGCAGCCATCTTGGATTGTTATGCAAATTAAGAGTTGCAAATGTTGGGCAATGAAAGAAATGAATTCCTTGACCCTGTTTACCTGGCAAATGACACCAAAATCACTTTTATAACATTTCATAGAGCTGAGATATTACCATTTACATGCTTTGGCGGCCATCTTGGCGGCCATCTTGAATATATTAAAATGCCCAAGGATGTCAGGGTGGCATCATGCAGATCCTGATTCAGTAGGCTTTGAAGATACAGAAACCACCGAGAACCATTGTGGGGCCGAAATTTTTGGGTTTTGTGTTTCGGCACCAGACTATACTGGCAATATCAATTACAGCTCTATATTTCGTAAGAAAATCAACACCAATAATTAACTTTTGTTTCAGATTTTCAACCAAATGAATTGACATTACAACTTTCTTACCAGCAATATAAACACGTGCATTTACATCACCCTTAATTGGAATTTGGCGATCATCAGCTAATTTGATTGCGTTCTAATTTGACTTGTGAATTCTTTGATTATGCAATTTGGAAATTTCAGATAACAAACTCACCAGAGCAACTGTAATGGCCGCACCTGTATCAACAATTGCTGGAACTCTCTGATTCATTATACTACCATTGATAATAAAAATACCTTGTACACAACTATCATCAATATTCAAATTACACACGATCTTAACATTATCAAATATCCCATTATCTGGCCGTTCACAGGTACCATCCCATATTCCCGAAATGCTGGCTATTGTTCCGTTGATACAGGTAAGAAATCTGTCTCTGGTTATAATTATCACTAAAATTAGGACGTACCGTATCTACTTGTACCGATGCTGGTGAAATCCCGTTCGTCAGCTGCAACCTGCGGTACGGCGACCTTCTTTTCTTCTACCAGGCTTTTATTCTGTTCGGCCAGCATCATGACGATCTTCGTCAATTCCGATGTTGAAGAACCATCGTCCTCGGGCAGATCAACCACCAACTCGCCAGTCTTAACGGATGTGAAAGCCGCCCTGAAGTCCTCGGGGTCCCGTCCAATGACGAACTTCTTCAGCTTTGGCTGCAGTCTCTGGAGGAAAGCGCTAAAAAGTTCGGCATCAGTTCGACCATACCGATCACACTTTTCTTTCAGGCGACCTGAATAACTCTCCACAGATTCGTTCGGCCCCTGGCGAATGCTGTGAATTTCTTCATCATTACGCCACCTCAGTGTCTGTCTGGTAAAACGCTCACGAAAAGCATTTCTAAGGGCCTCCCAATTTCCCAAGATTTCCTCTGGCTGTGAGTTAAACCAACGCTCAGCCTCATCAGTCAGCAGCAAACCAAAGACATCACGGATATTGTTTGGCTGTTATTGTCTCAAGTGTACGTACAGTTCAAACTTCCTCATCCATTTCTGAGGGCAGTCGCTCTCTCGCCCAGTGAACCTAGGCAGCATGACATTTGCACTGATAGTCAAATTTTCAACGTGCCTACCTAGAGCATCCATTTTGGCTCATCTGTCTTCTTGCCCTCGGTCTCGCAAACCCTGCACCTGTTCAAGCAACTCTCTGATGCGCTGCTGGAAGTTGTCATATCGCTCATCCTGCTGCTGGTTCAGTGGTACAGCTACTGGCATTTCTGCTTGTTCTGCCATGTCTTGTTCTTGTCGCCCGTTGATTTTACCAGATCTAAGAATCATATATTCGTCCTGCTTCAGTATACCCGGATTCTCCACCAAATTGTTGCGCTCGTAGTTAGGGGAATTTAGGAGTTGAGGTACCAGTCTGGATGGTAATGCTTTCAGTAACTGAAGCTGACACACCAAGATGTAGATTTAACACAATCTTGTACTTTATTGCAAGATGGCGACCGTAACGTTACCGTCAAAGGTCTGATCTCAAGGCTTAGTCTAAGCTCTCTACAAAGTTAAATACATCTTCAAACTTACATAATTACAAAAGTTATCATGTTGTAATTTTCCCGCCAGTCTTTGATTGTTTCTTAAGATTAAATAAGATCACACCATGGAATATCCCATTCTCGATTGTTCTCATTGAAATCTTAACCAATGATTAATTAAACTATCACACTATCTCTTATCTGCTTCTCGTACGATCTGAGTCAATGACCTTCACATGCCTTGGCCACGTGAGGGACGCTTCGAGATAAATCTCTACAGGGAGGGGCGTTACATTACCAGAAAACAAAATCGCTACATTTACGAATCTCTGGATAGTTTCCCTGTCTCCCTATCATGGAAAGAAACTGGCGAGTGAACAAAAAAGAGTAATCGATCTGAACTATCATTTGGTTATCAGGTAATCCCAATTATCGAGGACCAGTTAACACCTCTCGGCAACTGAGAGAAACCGTACTTGATAGTCCGATGTCATAGGCTAGCCTACCATCACACTAATTGATGTGAATACATAAACAGCCAGGTAGACGGTTCATTTTCTGGCGGTAATGTACTTTTTTCATGAAATTTGAAATAATTGTGACATTAGCCGTCTCCGCGATGCTATTTTAAGCGCGTAGAAATTTGGTTTGGAATCCTAACTGCTAAGGGCACAGAAGTAGTTTTAAACCTGTTCGTGCCGCATCTAATTTTTTGAGTGATATTTGGACCAGACCTCAGTTAAAGAAAATTTCTATACAGTGGATAAGCTTTGTTAGATATTATAGTCCTAATTGTTTTCATTGATTTCATGAACATGTCATCAAAACTAGGCAATTATATGCCTAGAATATTCCTAGCTGCTTCAATGACATTATTTATCCGATTTTCACCAGGGGAGGCAATATTCCATCCCATTAGGAAATGCAATGATAAAATGATAGACTCAACCATTGATCTGTAAAACATATGATAAATGATTCCCTGATACATGAAATGTATGCGGCTGAATTACGGAGGATAAACAATCTTTGTTGACATTTATGATTTGACATATTAATGTGGCCGGTCATCACAAGAATCCATGTTTGTAAGAAAGTCCCCGATATATTAAAACTGTTTATCCTTTCAATCTCCCTAAAATTGATTTTAACGGAGGTCAACTCATTTTAGTTTTTTTCCTGAAATCAATTTTCATATTTTTACTTTCTTTACATTCAGAAACTACAATTACACTATGTAACCTATCTGTTCACTTCAGTCTTGCTTTATATGTAGATTGTGTCCAGATCTGCTGTAATGAGGCCAGCTAAAGCCTTATGTTTTACACTAGGTTTGACAAAAAAAGACTTTTCTACAGAATGTAACAGAAGGCTGACCTCCTGTCCACTTCCACTTCAAAATGACATAGTCAATACTGCTTGTGATGTACGGCGCCAGATGAAAGGTACGAAACCGCGCAAAGCCCCAGGCCCAGACGGTGTTACTGGTCGGGTGCTGAGGGCGTGCACGGATGATCTTGGTCCTGTGTTTCAGAATTTATTTCAGCGTTCCATTGACACTGGCACTATCCCTAAAATTTGGAAAACGTCGACAATCGTACTCGTTCCCAAAATTTCTTCACCTTCTGAATTAAATCACTATAGACCAGTAGCCCTTACATCTCTCATTATGAAATGTTTTGAAAGGTTGATCCTGTCAAATCTCCTCCCCCACGTTCAATCAAAACTGGAACCAAATCAGTTTGCTTATCAACGTAAAATAGGTACAGATGACGCAGTCGCTTGCCTTCTCCATAGATTGTTAGAACATCTTGATAAAGCTGGTAACTATGCTGAGATTGTATTCATTGATTTCAGTTCTGCTTTTAACACTATTCAGCGACATATTATGATAGATAAACTAATGAAGTTCAATGTTCCATCTTCAATCATTCATTAAGTTTATAATTTCCTAACTGACAGACCACAGTGTGTAAGGGTTGGACAGTCCAAATCCACGATGATTTCAACAAACACTGGTGCCCCACAAGGATGTGTTTTCAGTCCCTTCTTGTTTATTTTGTATACAAATGATTGCCAAAGTAGTTCTCCAACTAGCCCATTTTTCAAATTTTCAGATGATGCAGTGTACTTGCTCTCCTTAGTGAATTAAACTCGAAAATTGTTTACATAAATTCGGTTAAATATTTTTTTCTGATTGGTGTGGCTCGAATTTCCTAGAGCTAAATGTATCAAAGACGAAAGAGCTTACAATCGACTTTCGTCAGGTTCCTGACCAAAATGACCCGATTTGTATTGATGGAGAACCTGGTGAACAAGTGACTTTTTTCAAGTACCTTGGCGTAATTCCCGACGGTAAACTTTCTTTAAGTCATCATACAACAGCCCTTCAAAAGAAATGTCAGCAGAGGTTGCATGTGCTTGGGAGGCTGCGTTCCTTTGATGTGGATTCACATCTGTTACTCTTACTATATCGGAGTATTATTGAACCACTTCTGACTTATTGCAATATCTGCTACTTTTCGCTGCTCTCTACCGTACATCCCAATAAGTTGTTAAAAATCTCGCAAAATGCTGCTTATATAATTGATAGACCCACTCCGTCCCTCTCAGTGCTCACGGATAGTGCAATACTGCACAAAGCACGATCAATCACTGCTGACGTAAACCATCCTTTGTATTCCTCTTTTGAATAATTGCCTTCAGCAAGGAGATTTCGCTGCTTGAAGTGTAAGAAATTAAGGTACAGCAAGAGCTTTGTTCCAACAGCCATTAAGAGACTCAATCTCTGAAGTGTATTTTTTTCGTGTGTTTTCTGACTTAGTCTGTGTTTTGTTTTGCTTTTGTTTTTAATGTCTTTCAGGTCGTTATTTTTATCCTCTGAGCTGTAAGGTGATTATCCTCTTTTAGGACAATAAAGTATAATGATAATAATAATAATAATAATAATAATAATAATAATGTAAAGCTTATCATTACTGTCTCCATGCATGCGAATGCACTCAGATGTAAAAATGGTAAATAATTACGGTGATATGACCGAAGGTTGAGGCGAGCCGGCATTTGTCAATCGATCATACGATCATATCAAATAGTAGTTAGGTATACAGAATAGACCACTTTGGAAGTTAGGGGGTCTTTATAAGAAGATACAGAACCCTTGGGTAAGTTAGGGGGTCTTTTCCCCGTCACCTAGAAGACGTACTTCATTTCAAGTGCTAAGGGGACAGTCTGCGCATGCGTGAGGTCTAAAACATTGCGTCATTGTCTTAGCCTTTATGCAAATTTCTAGACAAGTCCCGCGCTGCCAGATATGACAGATTTTGTCGTTCACTGCAGTTCCAAAATCTAGGTACATTGTAACAAAAAGTGTTTTCGTTTAGGGTTGACTTTTGGTAAACATGGTCATGATCCGCCCTCACAACTTCGAGCTGAACAAGAAATGTAGGAATGTGGCACATAGCTTATTTACTTCAGAAATGGAAAATTTTGTAAAAAGTAGCGCACTACCTGCCCCTAACTTGATGAAGATAAATCCTATGGCTGATTTTGGAGCTTATTCACTGCAAGGTAGTGATGTACACCGCACGTATGGCAGTCACATTGGATACGAGCGAGTCTTCCCGTTATTCTTTGTAGTCAGCTTGGACGATAAAATGGCAAGGGATAATTTGGTAAGTTCATTTGCTATATATTTAATTACTTTTCATTTTCTTCGATCTAATACATGTACTATTTGATCTATGTTGATATGCAGTATCGACCCGACCTGGCTTCGTCTATCAAACAAGTGCGGAGGGGGCACCGAGGCACGTACATATATGATTTCAACAGTTGTATTGATATATTATCATTCTGCAACATTCGATGAAGGAGTAGCTAGTATGAGAAATGTGAAATTTTGCCTTTAAAATATAAACTAAAGGAGCATAGCCGTACTGTATCGCATCGTTCAGTATGCGCAGCGCTAGCGCAGGCCACTGGAGGCATACAGTGCATGTTGTCCGTCAATACGTTTATCACACTTAGCGACGAATACGAGTTGAAGGAAGAGGTTGAAAACTGTGTTTAATTTTATAATTTTTCAAGTTCATTGGATGAAATCTATCATTCTTTACAGTGAACTAACATATCCATTACGGTAGTCGATAGAATAACATCGTTTTGCAAGCGCTAGGAGTAACACGAGTGATACCACCCATGTGTACCTGACCTGCGAGATAATGCTGTTTGCGTTCGATCGTCCGGTACTCGCGTAAATCATGGAGTGAAATATGTGATGATTTCATAAGTATGGTACTAATTTTTATCCACACCTTGCCTTTTAAAAATAATAGTAGTAAATCCCTTTCATCGGCGATGATTCAAAGTGAAACTTGTTCTAAGGAAAAATGTTTCAACCGCCGACTTTCATGGAAAGAAAATGGTGGAATTTGTCGATCTGCATTGCATGCAATGCAGTCGACCGCCGCGCTGCAAAAATCAGAAAATAATCCAGCATAGAACAAAATGTAATATGTCAATCATCAAGGGGCCCCTGTTAAATTGTTACAATGTTTCAGTTGTTCCATTCGAAATCACCCCAGCTGGCATCGCGATCGTTCTGCACTGGGACTTATGCAGAGTTTGTTTACAACTAACTAGAAGGTCTCTGTCGGGCTATCTTTCCACTTCTGCAATTCTGTGTCCATAGAAATTGTACAACCATTTCAGTCGGATTGAAAGTTAAAGTCACTCACAATCTTCAGTATCTGTTCAACCCATAAAACTGTGATTTTTGTATTCAACACCACGCGTACACCGTCTTGGTTACACGTACAACACGGTCCCCCTAGAGGGACCGATCGTGTGGTTACTTGTCCATCAATGCCTTTTAACTACCCTTAGGCTTTTAAAACTGCATTTACTATAATGACAGGAAAACAAAATTAATGAAATATCACAGAAGCAGCACTGGTGATGCTTAAAATGTTTACTTCGGTGGTTAAACTGATGGTGTATTACCATTCCCGTGACGGTGATTCTACAGGTCATGCCATGTACATGCTGCTCCGATGGGGCTACGCTACGGGTCCGGAGCTAATCGATGTTCAGGCTAGGTGGAAGTCAATTTTCTGTTTTCTATACCTTTGATGGCGCATATATGAGAAAGTCTGACCTATTATCAAAATTGGGTCCTGTATCGATTCTTGATGTTAAGTTATCGCGGCGATGTTGAAACTTTACAACAATTTCTTTTGATAAACATGCGGCACGGCACCGCGCGCAGCGAACCTGTATGATCTTGGGCTAAAAGAAAGGGGGAAACAGCTTTAAACAAGCAAAAAAAAATATCTGCCCTCTTCTAATCTTACTGTTGAGTAGAGGACACGTCCAGCAATTTTCTAAACTGCTTTAAGAAAGAAAATGGAAGCTGTGCATGGGCTACAACTGGAAGCACATACTTTGTAAACAGACGCAACGGGTCACATACACGCGACTAGGTCAATGTCTAGCAAGGGAGAGAGACTTTGTAACATATTTTTGATCGACAGTCATTCAGTGTGCATGATCGAAAACTTTATATGCACAAGGTCCGCGTTGTAGGCTGTATCTGAGTCTATTGTTTATTATGGCGGTCGGCCTGGGCAATCGAAATCTGTTCTGATGTCATTTCAAACGTCTCCTATCTCCATGATCTACCGTCTGGTTATAAATGTTCACAAACTTCGCTTGTTTCTTTAAATTGAATATGTTATCCTGATAAAGTGCTAAACTGTACAATCACAATATCTTTAACAAGTTACAATGTCAGACGTGATTTTTCTTCACGCAAAGTAGCAAGCAATGAACAAACGCCTAGCTGCTCAATTTTACTTTTGTTCTGCGTTGAGTTCAAAGTTCATTGCCTTCAACACCAAATGTAAGCTTAAGGTGACACTGAAACACAATGGAAATTATGCCACGGTGTTCTGAATTAGAGCTTGCATAGTTAAAAAGCAATTCCTACTATATCACCTTGTTTATACTTGTTTTGAATTCTGTTTCAGACCTGTGTTCCTAAGGTGAAAAAAATAAACCTATGAATATTATGATAACTTTTGTGTTAAAATAAAGTGACTAATCAAACAAAAAATCTAAGAGTTGATCGTTTCACAATATTTCTTTCCCGTCAATGAAGAAGAGCTTCAAACAAATCACACCCACTGATGTAAATTGCAAGCAAATTTATATAAAACACACACAAAAACATTATATATACAATACTTTACATTTATATTGTGCTATTATTTGTATTCAGTATAGTTTGCTTGCTTTAAGTGTTATAGTCACCTTTACTAAATTTGAAAAAAAAATGTTATGCAGTGCCATATTTTTATTTATAATGTCGATGGATTTTTAAAGAGAAAATCACCTCACTGTATTATGTCGGTTTTTTTTTTCATTTTTTATTTATTAACTTCTCCACTAAATTTCGTCAGACTTTCTCATATATGCACCATCAAAGGTATAGAAAACATAACATTGACATCGACCTAGCCTGCACATCGATTAGCTCCGGACCCGTAGCGTAGACCCATCTGAGCAGCGTGTATATGGCATGACCTGTAGAATCACCGTCACAGGATCGGTCCCTCTAGAGGGACCGTGGTGTACGTGAAACCAAGACGGTGTACGCGTTGTGTTGAATATAAACTATCACTGTTTCACGGGTTGAACAGATACTGCAGATTGTGAGTGACTTCTAACTTTCAATCCGACTGTAATGATTTATACAATTTCTATGGACAGAGAATTGCAGAAGTGGAAAGATAGCCCGACAGAGGCCTTCTAGTTAGTTGTAAACAAACTCGGCATAAGTCCCTTTGCAGAACGATCGCGATGTCAGCCGGGGTGATTTCGAAGTGAACAACTGAAACATTGTAACAATTTCACAGGGGCCCCTTGATGATTGACAGATTACCTTTGGTTCTATGCTGGATTATTTTCTGATTTTTGCAGCGCGGCGCTCGACTGCATTGCATGCAATGCAGATCGACAAATTCCACCATTTTCTTTCCATGAAAGTCGGCGGTTGAAACATTTTTTCTTAGAACAAGTTTCACTCTGAATCATCGCCGATGAAAGGGATTTACTGCTATTATTTTGAAAAGGCAAGGAGTGGATAAAAATTAGTACCATACTTATGAAATCACCACATATTTCACTCCATGATTTACGCGAGTACCGGACGATCGAACGCAAACAGTATTATCTCGCAGGTCAAGTACTCATGGGTGGTATCACTCGCGTTACTCCTAGCGCTTGCAAAAAGATGTTATTCTATCGACTACCATAATGGATATGTCAGTTCACTTTAAAAAATGACAGATTTGATCAAATGAACTTGAAAAATTATAAAATTAAACACAGTTTTCAACCTCTTCCTTCAACTCGTATTCGTCGCTAAGTGTGATAAACGTATTGACGGACAACATGCACTGTATGCCTCCAGTGGCCTGCGCTAGCGCTGCGCATACTGAACGATGCGATACAGTACGGCTATGCTCCTTTAGTTTATATTTTAAAGGCAAAATTTCACATTTCTCATACTAGCTACTCCTTCATCGAATGTTGCAGAATGATAATATATCAATACAACTGTTGAAATCATATATGTACGTGCCTCGGTGCCCACTCCGCACTTGTTTGATAGACGAAGCCAGGTCGGGTCGATACTGCATATCAACATAGATCAAATAGTACATGTATTAGATCGAAGAAAATGGAAAGTAATTAAATATATAACAAATGAACTAACCAAATTATCCCTTGACATTTTACCGTCCATGCTGACTACAAAGAATGTCGGGAAGACTCGCTCGTATCCAATGTGACTGCTATACGTGCGGTGTACATCACTACCTTGCTGTGAATAAGCTCCAAAATCAGCCATAGGATTTATCTTCATCAAGTCAGGGGCAGGTAGTGCGCTACTTTTTTCAAAATTTTCCATTTCTGAAGTAAATAAGCTACGTGTCACATTCCTACATTTCTCGTTCGGCTCGAAGTTGTGAGGGAAGGTCATGACCATGTTTGCCAAAAGCCAACCCTAAATGAAAACACTTTTTGTTACAATGTACCTAGATTTTGGAACTGAAGTGAACGACAAAATCTGTCAAATCTGGCCGCGCGTGCGAGACTTGTCTATAAATTTGCATAAAGGCTAAGGCAATGACGTAATGTTGTAAATCTCACGCATGCGCAGACTCTTCTTAGCATGTGAAATGAAGTACGTCTCCCAGGTGATGGGGAAAAGACCACCTAACTTACCCAAAGGGTTCTATATCTTCTATATCTTCTGAAATCGGTATCATTGCTCCATTTATTTAGATGCGTCCTTATTCTTCTTTAGAGTGTCTGATATTGAACACAGAAAGAATTAAATATGAAAGTGATGGCAGAGACATGAGACATACCCGATACTTGAAAGGGACACCAAATATTAAGTGATGACCGGGAACCCTTAATTAATATTAGCACAATACAAAAATCGAAACGGCTATAGACTGAGAGAGAGAGAGAGAGAGAGAGAGAGAGAGAGAGAGAGAGAGAGTTTTTGAGTTTTTCACAATGACTTTAATATAAAAATCAAGTTATTTACAGCAAATCAACTGAATTTTACATACAATCACAAGTAGGACATCAGAAAAATGTCAAGAAAAACACAATAAAGATAAAACAAACCATCACAGCAACTAGTTAAAAGTTCGTGTGTACATCGGTGACAAGTATCAAAAGAGACAAGAGAATTAAGCAAATCAACGACTTTTCATATCTGGAAACACGAATTGTTGTCTGAGTTTATTTCACAGATAGTATTGTTAATGCACCATATGTCCTTGAACAGTTCTAAATTCCCATTCATTTTGTAGTAGTTATAGTCTATTGTAATTCTACGGCGGACTCGTCGTTTAAACATGTGTAGTGGTTGAGGCAAGGCTTCATCCAGGCGGCAATAAATAGTTGCAATCTTTGCTGTCACCATAAGGAAGTTGCAAAGTTGATAGTTGAGTCGGAGTAGTTTTGGTCCTTTTGGCATCCCGATGACATACCAACTCAACGGAATTGTGTCAGTGTCTAAAATTGACTGCAGCAATTGATGTAGATATCCATGCAATGGCTGTATCTCAGGACAATCAACAATCAGATGAAGCAATGTTTCTATTTCACCACAGTGTTGACACTCGGCATTCTGTCGTTGGTTGCTAAGATACAGGTAGCGTCCCGTTGCCAAGCAACCATGAATAGCTCTCCATTGAACATCACTGTCACGTCTGCTAAGAGGTTCTGAATAAACTGTGTCAAAATTGACTTTAGTATCATTAGATAAAGACAACAGATCATGCCATGGAGTTGGCAGCCTTTCTAAATGCTTCTTGCTGTACACATTATTTACAAATAAGCAATAAATCTGTTTTCTACATAACTTACTAAAAGAAATCGGTTCAAGATCAATACCAGGAATTGAAATATTGAAATGAAATGACGTTTTTACCCCTAAATCAGTATTTTGATCT
>LD343451.1:182505-196691 GCA_001465055.1 Ptychodera flava | reverse complement strand
GAGAGAAAGTGTACACTTTACTAATGAAAACAATTCTAATTGTTGTTTAAGTGTGAGTAGAAGACGGTAACCATGGCAATATACCGGCTTTCAACTCTAATCCTCGACGGATGTATCAAGTATTTGTCGACCTCATCGTTGCAATCACGTGATTCAACGGGAGAATAGTGGGCAAACAGCGATTGCCTGAGTACTGCCTACCCATTCCGTCTCTTGACAGTTCGTTTGCATTCGGATCCGACACCGTTCCACTGAAAAAGTACTCTTGGCATTTTCAGAGATAAATACATATATCATATCACAGCGTTCGCCCTACTGATATTTGCTGTAAGTCGTACCGAACATCTGTTCCCTGTCACCGGATAATGGATTTTAACCAAGGGCTATATTGTCATTTTTTAAGAATCTTTACTTCATGAGCAAATAAAACCTGTCAAGTGACACAATGTTTAAGCCTTGATATGTCGTATTTTATTTCCAATGGCAAAGTAATATCGGAAATAAAATACGAATAAATCCTTTGACATGTAAATACTACAGACTGTGCATATATATTTTCGAGAATATAAGAGCAACCTCTCATCTCGTGTACCTAATACAGAATGAAACGTTTACGCCAATATTTAACTTGTATGGATTGATTGTTATTGCTGACGATTACTTTTACGTTCATACGGTAATTTACTTAATACTTGAGGTGAAAATGATACTAATATCCGGTCTCTCTCCTCTCTCTCCAACTCTCTGTCTATCTGTCTGTCTGTCTGTCTGTCTGTCTGTCTGTCTGTCTGTCTGTCTGTCTGTCTGTCTGTCTCTCTCTCTCTCTCTCTCTCTCTCTCACCAAAAAACCCAAACCGCCAAACGACATCGAAAGCTATGGCCACTATTTCGTACAATGTCAAGTTAAAAGTATTACACTAAATCAAAAATGCTACTACGGGCAAATCTTGAAAATTATGGACTTCAGGCCCTGTTGCACCCCTTATATTGTATCTTGCTAATAATGCTCAAGCATAGACCTTCATGAATTTTAAGACATTGATTCTTTTACAATGATCTTAAGAGTAACTTTCATTATTTGTTAATCCAATGAATAAACCAGTTAGGTGTTATGAAGGCCATATTGGATCTATGCAAACGAGAAGCCTTCTTTAAAAGTGAACTATATCCAAAAGAATGCCGATAACAAAAACATGATAACTGGTCATAAATCTTTCATAATATGTCATTAACAAAGAATGAATAAAACAGAAATAGTTTATTGGCAGAATTTCTTGTTTTGTATCCATAACTTGTGTTGTGGAGGTATTTCATTCTTGGAACACTTTTTAAATAGCTCACACAAAGGTTAATGCACCTGGCGATCATTGAAACACCATCAAGTTATCCATAAATCATTGAAGCAATATGCGTCTTTGAGGAGGTTGCCGCCAATTAGCTGTGTGACTGCCTTGTATGCAAATGAACTTGTAATTTACATCGAGCCTCGGGGACAGATGTTTGGACTCTCAAATTTTTCCAATTCCTTTCTGATCCACCACATGTGGGAACTCATTTTGAAGCCTAATGAGATAGAAAAACTTCCACCGTCTTAGGTTTTCGAAAATAGAAAATTGTATTTTTCACCTTAGGGTTAACACAGATGTGGCAGCCATTTTGATAAATCTTTGGTAATTTGTTTTTCTAGTACTAAAATCTACACAGTGACCCCTGATTTATATTCTTGATTTTGAAAGACGTTTGGTTGAAATATTCCCTGAGGAAGTTTTGAATAAAAAGTTAAGTCTTTCACTTTCGAGGCGAATGCTGCCTTAATTACAGGAATGGGTGTTGTGCAATGACTGCTACGTGCATAACGCCCGGACTCTCCACCACTTGGTACAATTCAATGGTTACAAATCAGTTCGTCAAATGGAAGGGTTGCGGTGACTTTCCCTTCTTTTAGGATTATAATTCGCCCTCCGAAAACGTGGTTTGGGTAACTAATATAGCGGTCTCCTACGGTAAGAAGGCACTCAGTTGGTTTCAACTTTATAATATTCATTTCAAGATAGACTGACTCACAGATTCCATTGTCTAAGATACAGGATCTGTCATGCTTATTCTGCCTTGGTGTACAGTGATATCAACACAGCTCTCAAATGATTCATACAAGCTCAGAATAACATGTCACTATTAGTGACGGTACAGTCATTAAAGTGAAGATCAAACATGCTCGTAAAACGCTGCAATCAAATAATCGAAGCTGCTTTCAAAGCCATTCTTATAAGATATAATTAGCATGTTTGTTGATGTCGCCATTAATTAAGCGTGCGGCTGTTTTGTATGCAAATCGAGTCGGGTGTATATAGCTTCTTGTTACAATTATGCACAATAGGCCCCTCTGCACCTCTTAGATTGTATTAGACTTTTAGTATGTTATTGCTAAGGCTTTTCCAAAATGTATGGTAAAAACAATTTCTCGGTCACGATCCTAGGTGTGTATATATATATATATATATATATATATATATATATATATATATATATATATATATATATATATATATATAAATATATATATATATATATATACATATATATATATATATATATATACGCGTTAACGTGACTGGAGAAAACTTAGAAGGAATGCTGCTATGGCTTTTCACGCATACACCATGAAACCCTTGCAATCGGAAATTGCTTTTTTCTGTAGCCTCTGAGCGTGTTCTGCCACTTTTCACTCCTGATTGGTCAACAGAGCGTAACGTCCCTTCAAACCTTTTGATGTGTCAATTTGAAAATTCGGTTTTCACTTATCCTGGCTGTCATTCTAGTGTAGAATCTTAACCGTGTAATAGAACTTTGCGCGTCAAAGTGTACATTTCCTATGAAGTGACTTAAAGCCCCAGTAATGCAAATTTTTGATAATAATTTCACCATTTTTTAATTTTGAATGTGAACCATAATTCCTTGTTCTTCTCCCCAAAGACTGTTGATATACACAGTATCCAGTTTGTCAACTCAGTTCCTAAGGTTGTAAACTGCATTGTTATTGTTGAAAATACGGATTGTTTTTAATCGGATTCGAACCCACAACATACGGCATCAGTCGCCTAGCTGAGAGGCCTGAGACAGAACCAGTCGGCTAAATCTCCACTCCCAAGAAAGAGTGGTTCAATAGCCGGCTAATTTGTTACATTTTTCTGACTGAGACCTTTCAACACGTTGTAGAGTTCGTGAAGCACTCACGCACGCATGCTCACTATCATACATCGCACATACACACTTTATCGAAGCGAAGAAACGAATTTCAACGCTTTAACTGGGCGAACGATAACCTCGGGGACAATTCTGTAACACCAGCAGTGTTACCGACCCAGGATTGAAAATACGGATAGTTTCAATCGGATTCGAACCCACAACATACGGCATCAGTCGCCTAGCTGAGAGGCCTGAGACAGAACCAGTCGGCTAAATCTCCACTCCCAAGAAAGAGTGGTTCAATAGCCGGCTAAGTTGTTACATTTTTCTGACTGAGACCTTTCAACTGACTTCTGGTCCAGACTAGAATTCAAATGTAAACACTACATACATAACACATATAGACGCTAAGTTGACAAGCTAAATAGTGGGTGTTTCAACATTCTTTGGGGAGTAGAATAAGAAGTTGCAATTGATTTATAAAATAAAAATAATGGAAAAATCATCGAAAGTTAGCATTACTGGGCTTTTAATAAAATCATAACCTTTTAAATATTATCGCTAAATATTGCAGTCTTTTTAGCTCTTTGGCCGTCCCTCACAAGTTTCTACCAAAAAATGTCGCCTGTGCGACTTGCGACCTGCCAACTCATTTTTGAACTTGTGATATCGCCAACAAGTGTAGAGCTGACAATACCGAATAAATTGTGTTTTGCGTCGCATTACCAGACAAGTCTAAGCGACTTAGCGATTATCTGGATTTAAAAATTGACATTTTGACGTTACGCTAACACCAAATATAACCTAATAAAATGTCTCTATTTTGAGCGATTTTCATTTTAAATCGCTGGCCTTACGGTGCTCCTTGAAAATAGATCGCAGATTTAGATGTTTAGATGATTTATTTCGACTTCGGAAATAATCATCGGATAATTTATGATGCCCTATCGCTCATTTGACGAAAATATGCAAATTTAATGTGATTGCAGCTCTCTCTCTTTTGATATCTTTTTTAAATATCTTTTTTAATATCTTTTTTAATATTTTATATATATATATAATATATATAATATATATATATATATATATATATATATATATATATCGAGTCCCGCATGGGTCACTTTTCATTCACCACTGTATATATATATATATATATATATATATATATATATATATATATATATATATATATATATATATATATATATATATATATAAAGAAAGTTACAGAAATCAATACTGGTTTCTCAAGAAGTTAAGCATACATTTTGTGTACTTCGTTCGATCGCCTTTTAATACCAGTACGAACATTGCAATATCCGGTGTCACTATTTAAACCCATTAGTTATGCCATCTTTAGTTATTTTCTTTTATTTTCTTTAAAAGAAACGAAAGGAGTTTGCAGCAACAGTTTTGAAATAGCGATAAAATGGACCCCTGTAACATTCAAAAAGGGGTCGCGTACAAATGATTCAATGGGCACGGTGTGTTCTACTCGAATTGCTGTCAGAACGTTTTTGCCTTTTTCGATCGTCATGCCCGGACGCGTTTGATTCAGCTAACGTCAGAAAGCACTGTTGTATAAAATTGGACAAAATCACGCGCATTACGTGGATGAATGGGCAAGCGTTAACACGGTCGCTGTTTGAACAAGGACAGAAGAGCTGCGTTTGAAAGGGTGTTCACTCACGGTTGACGTTGTCTTTTCGCTTTCAATAATGTCACTCTTCCGTTAAGTAGACAGCCATCGCCCATCAATCATTTATTTTGCAGAGAGCAGAGCGACACAAAAACAGATTTACGTTCTTCCTCGAAGGTAAGGGTTTCCGTGGATCGTACTATGAGCACAATACCCCAAAATACGTAACGTTACACATTTAACCTTTGACCATTCAACGAAATATTATCCGAAAATGAAAGCGTTAATTAACAAAGGTAGACCACGCATCGAAGACGCAATTGCGGAGTCTAAGATTTTTGAAAACACCTCTCCGATCTTTGCTTGTACAGACGTATTTGAAGCCATTGATCAGATGATGTTTTCTGCCTTCTGTTTCTATGAAAATTAAAAAGTTAGTATTGCTCCTCAGAGATAACATAGAGATAAGCTGCTATTTCAAATTTCAAATATCAATAAAATGGACTTATTCTTTAATCTTAAACAAACAGACAAACAAACAAACAAACAAACAAACAAACAAACAAATAAATAAATAAATAAATAAATAAATAAATAAATAAATAAATAAATAAATAAATAAATAAATAAATAAATAAATAAATAAATAAATATATATAAATATATAAATAAATAATCAATTAGGTAGTTATATGCAATGTGACACCGCGTTTTATCTTCGATCAATGGGAACAGATGCTAAGAAATTTCATAGAGGAAATTTTGAATCATAGTGTAAGACTTTCCATTTCGAGGCTTGTATGACTCTAGAGTGACCATCCTGATAAAATTTTTGTCAATTTTTTATCAAAAAAACCCATATTGTTCCGTAAAATGACAACAGCTTGAGCGTACGATAATTTTTTATAAAATTCGTTTCCGAAAGCAAGTATATTTTCTTGTTACTGTCATTAAAGTTTATGCAAATTCAGAGTACTATCTCTGCCAACATGATACATCATCCTTGCCAAATGATGCATTTACTTCTATCAGGAAATGATTTTGACGACCTATTTTACCAGAACTAGCATCAAGCCATTGAACAAATATGACAAATTGGACATTTCACGAATACAGTCTTTGTTCACAAGGTGACATTGACCGGCATGCGCAATGCCGAAAGAAACTGTTATTGCGTACAAAGCAGAAAAACTTGAAAAATTATAAAAATCTAGGCTAACGTTGTAACGTATTGAATGATTAACATTATTACTATATTAAATAACATAGGTAGCAACCGACTAGAATGAAACCAATTTATATTTATATTCTTAGGGTAGCAGCGTTAGTAGGACAAAATTAAGGTGAAAGGAGACCACAGTCTCTTATGATTTTTTTTGAAATATTCAAAAATTACACTTGCTGGAGTGTGACAAGGAAGTTGAAAGCAGATGATGAAAGCGTTGGATGAAAGGTGCACTTTGCCAGCAGATCCGCTTTTTTCAGTCTCCCAATTTCCCGACGCCGAATGGTCGATACTACGCAATTATATTTCTTGCCGCTCATCGTAAATAATTTACCCGTAAAAGTGTTTCAAGCTCACCTGGTTTGTATTCTAGGAACCGTGAAAAGTTAATAAATACTACTGACAAATGTTATTGGCACAGGTGTCTCAAAGGAAACAATCTCTTTGTTGAGTCCCGCTGTGCAGGTGGTGAACTGACCTCTTGGTACCTCTGAAGATTAACCAATTACAGCTGTCGTTTCAAAAGTCCACAGGGGCTGTCCTTTATGTTTAATCCTCACTTCTCATTCCTTCGCCATGGCGGATGAAAGACTATAAAAGTTGAAATTAGAAAGGCAAATACTTCAATTTATGCCAGAACAATATGGCATGACTTAGCGTAATTCCGTCTTTTCTGTCTGGCTATTTCGGCATTCATCAATTCTTCTTAAGGTAGTATGCACCTCGAAAGTGAAAGACTTATACTTTTGCTCAAACTTTCCTGAATGAAACTCTCAACCATTCTCTTAACAAATCAACAATACAAATTGGGGGTCATCGTGCGAAGTTTGGAACTAGCGTAACAAATTACCCAACATTTTGTGATATTTGAAATTCAAAATGGCCGCCATTATCTATCTATCTATCTCTCTACCAACTCATTTATCTGTATGGCTATTTTTAATCTGTATGGCTAAACACTCACACAGAAAACGGTTTTCAAGAGAAGGATCATGAGTTACATAATGCAAAAATATAGAATAGACATGAAGAGTTCAATCTATTATATCTTGAAGGTTTACTGTAATAACACTACGACATGGTAACACAAAACATGCTGAGGAGACCATCCTTGTTTGTACTTTTCTTTGTTAAAGAAGCGAAAACAAGTTAAACCAATTTACAATATGTGAAATACATGAACTATGAATAATGTTCTAACTTACAAAAAGCCAAGGTGAGGACCATAAACGAATCCGCTTAATGAATAACTTGTATTGTTTCCCTTTAAAACGATAAATGCTATTCACTGCATAATCGAACCTCTTTAAATTCGTTCCGAGTCAATGGGTGCTGGCAGTCGCAGGACTGTAGCCTCTCTGTAAGTATAAAAAATCAAGGATGACTGCCGACTTACGATAAACACATTTCTGTAATAAGTCGAAAGTCTGTGTCTTTGATATTGCGGAAACATCCATTTACCCCCCGGGGATTCAATTCTCAAATTCAGAGGACTATAGCAGGACTGGCCGGGAAGATTAGAAGAGGCACTGGAGTAAATTTGTGCTTCTTCGTCATTACTCGATGGATTCGTGTGTTTCCGTCAATAGATATGAGCATTCCAGGGCATCTATATCGGTCTTGATCTTCCGATTTCAAGAGCGCATGTATTTGCTGTTTCAGGGTATTAAGTTTCACTCCATTTCCTATCAGTCTTTTTGCAGCTAATCGAAATACTTGCTTCTAGTGATATCCTTTTAAGCCGCAAAACACGATATCGTCGATTAGTATCATGGTCGCTTCAGGAAAAAAGGGGGTACCGTCTACAGGGAGTGTATGTTGGAAGATGGCCCAGGAAGATATTTGCCCAGTGAGCTAAAATCAAGTTACTAAAACATTTTGCTCACATCACCAAGCCAGAAATAACTTTAAGTTGTCCGTGGGTGGAAAATATGTCCTACGATTTCATTATGAATGGTGTAAAACAATAATAATTTAAATGCTGAAAACAATATGTGATATATTTGAGTTTCATATCCTCCGTTTCCTCCCTGCCACTCCCTCGCGCCACTCCCCTCTCTCCTTCATTTCTCTCTTTCCCTTCTCTGTTTTTCGATAAATTCTAAAGAAACACAGAGGCTTATTTTTCCCTTCAGTCATTTCCGCCTCCTATCCCCTCTCACATATGTATGAATGTATGTATGTATGTATGTATGTATATATGTATGTATGTATGTATGTATGTATGTATGTATGTATGTATGTATGTATGTATGTATGTATGTATGTATGTATGTATGTATGTATGTATGTATGTATGAGGGAACACACTTGAACCTTTCAAGGTTGCATCATTGGGTTATGTACGGCATTGCGTATTTAGTGGCATGTGACGTATTAAACGTAGTATCTTGGGAAGCGTGTAAATTCAATCAGCAATTTGTGCCTGAGAAATATTTAAATGGAACTTATGCTTTTCGGGCGAATGTTAAATTTCCTATGGATTTTTTTATTCTGTAAATTTTCGGCGGCTTTTATAGTTCTTAAAGTGCCTTATAGTGTTCCTCTTCTGAAGAATTATAATGTAAAGAATGCCATTTGAAATAAACTTTGTATTAGTTGTTACCCTCTGGTAAAGTTACTTGAATTGTCTTCTCTATCATTTGTAATCGATTGCACCTCAGGACATAAGAAATACTATCTCATGCTCAGCACGCCCCAGAATGGTATTGATAAAAATCCCCTCTTCGAGCTACAACCTGGTATGATCGCTCGCAAACGTAACCGGTGAAGTTAAAACATCTGCGATAATCAGGGGGCGCTTTTCGCCGCCTGGGAGAACGGTCCTTCTTGATACTTGCTGAGATTGCAGATAACCACTTTGAATTATCACTAACGAAATACAAGCGATTTACTCTTACACTCCATACTTAAAGGTTTATGCACTTTTTTCAGTCTATCTCACAGCTTGCATTGATCTACAGTGCGCGCCGATGATAAGCAACTTTTTGGCAAACTTTAACCCTTGGAGTGTTGTAGTTGTTCCCGCCAAAATTTTAGTGCAAAGTTTTTACAAATTGTTATGAACTTTTCTGTAATTTTTTGATAATTTTGGACCAAATAAACATCATATTTCATTGGGTACAGTTTGTTATCAAAATTTTTGACAAAAATCTGGAAAAGAATTGACTGGAGTATATTTCCTAAGTATATTTCCTAAAGGCGACTTTGGCGCTCAACGGGGTAATCTGCGTATAGTGTATGTTTCATTTAGTTTGATTTTTAAATGAAAAAACAGTGACCACAATAAACTACCATCAAAATAGGTCCCGAGCTCATATGTTCATTAAAGCGGCAAACTTGATCCCTATCAGCTACACTTCTAACATGGAGAATTACATTCTCTGTGTACACGGAGTTCATCGACAATCCGGCGTAAATGAAAGCAGTGCATTCTCAGCAGTGTATCACTGAAGATCTCCGTAAAAGAGTGGGTTGCGCATTCACGCTGGTTATGTCTCACATCCGGGGATAATAAACAGATTTAATTGTCATCAAGTCGAAAATGCGAGATTTTCTTTTTCGATAAAAAGTATATCCACCTTTCAATAAAGTCTGACAGAAACGAAATAAGTCTTATCCCTAGCTTTTTGTCCGTGTGTATTTGATCGATTTTGCTATGTACTGAAATTGTCTGAAACTTCGTTTAAATTGACGCATGCAAGTGTGTCTCAATTCGGAACACTTCTTGATATCCCGTTTTACTTCATACTATCTCTTTTTCATTAAACCGGATAGTTTACCGGCTTTGTTATCTTCAGACGGCAGTTGTCGTGGCGACCTCCGATATGCTATTATAGATGATCTGTCTGCACGAAAGATCTATTAGCTAAATGCGAACGCAGATAAGCAACGCCGCCCGCAACGAGACAGCTAGGCGGACACTTAGATGTCTTGTAAAAGGGGATTAGTATCGTTGTAGATCATCGATAATATCTGCACAATTTGGCGCGATTACGTTCCTGATTTATCACATTCCCTGTAAGCAATCTTGAGAACAAACATATGGTAGATGCAATGATAGGGATGCGTAGCTATCCTCACAAGCCTTAATATAAATTGTCTCCAAGGTTTATTGCGTTTGTCGTCTTTCTGTGAAATGTATTCCTCACACGTTCTGCGCTGCAATTTTCTTGTGTACTCGTTTATGTATTTCTACATGTGTCGTTATTATATCACTGTCTTCTGTTCTTCGCACTTTCCCCCCGTGTGCCTGCGTCATCCCGTATCGTCAAGGTCACATATGAATTTTATCTGTCTGTTCGTCTTCCTCTATATTCGTGGCTTTTTCTGTATCTGCTTCAGGTCAAAAATATGTGCTACCTCACTCTTGTCTTTGTCTCTTTGCTTTTTATCTCTTTCTGCCTTCACTTCTCTAACTCGTTTTTGGTTACGTCTCAGACAAGCTAAGTTAATATAACACTTCAATCCCCGTGCCAGTTTTGCTTTGTAATTCAAATGGACCTCTTCTCTTTTAGTGAATATAGAATAAGTGGCTAATCTATCTGCGATAGTCCTCTAATTTATAGAAGATGTAAGACACTGTTTGGCTGCAGCGGCCGTAACTGGACGAAACGCTCAGTCACCAGCTGGCGTTACATACATTCTCTAATAATGCAAACGGCTGCTGGTAGAAATAAACTCGTGAATGTTCATCCTAGAGCTATTCCGTCTTCTTTACCAAACCTTTTAAAGTGTTTTTTAAGCTTTCTGTGAATTAAGCTTCTGCGCTGTCCGGGCTTAATCTTCCCCGAAGCCATCAGATCAGCTGCTTGTGATATATCTTTAACACTATGGTGACGGAATCGAAGGTAAGTGATTCAAGGACAAAAAGGTTCATGAATACGTGCCGAGTTGCATTCAAAACATGAAATTTCTTTGCCAGGCTTATACAATACATCTGCTCATGCCTTAAAGGATGAGGTTTGAAATCTTTGTAATAGGATACACATGGCCTTCCTTTTTATTGGGGGCATAACATCTTAACATCCGTTCTATATATCACGTTATCCATCATCGATAGAATTATCCTAATAATGCACTCATTTTACTGACCCAGAGTCGTATAGATGCATATAAGTCTTTTTCACCACAAACACTGATCCTAAACGTTTATGCATTATGCATTACAATATACGTTCCAATCAATCAAAAAAGTTAATTAGCACTAAAATGAAAAGGTAACTGTTTTGATCAATGATGTTTAGTGACCTTATCTATGATTTATGCCCTCTCGAACAGAAAAAAAACTTTCAGACTTGTTTTGAAATTTTGCAATGTTTTTGATTCCCTGGTATCCAGCGATAATAGTTTCCATTATTGTGAAGGGATGAAAATGTTAACCTTGTGTACTCATTCAACTTATTATGTAAGGTATATATCAATCTATCCGTAATTCTTTGTTTCCCTTAAGATGAGTTTTGTGATAGCTGTTTTGTTTACTTCATTTAAGCTCATGCAAAAACTGTTATTGTAAGACATGTCAGTGTTGTCTATGTGCATGGAAACGTAATTTCAATGAGAGAGTACAAAGAGGTGATGGCCGACGTTTACACGATTCCTAATGGTCGACGTTGTCACAAAATTCAACGTCATGAATCAACTAACATTTCTAAATATTCGCACTTTATAGATTTCTTTCCTCAATAAAACGCATTTATGGTTACGGAAATGTTTATTATTAGTATTTTATTGCCACTATTATATGTTTAAGTAATAAACTCTTTTATTTGTAAGCGTTGTTGCTTTGCACTACCATTGTCATTACCTATCGATTAATGAATATTGAGGTCATGAATTATGAGCTGTCTGCTGATACGGTAAAGTGAATGTCACCAAAATTGGTGTATTGGTTGAAAATTGTACTTTATGACATTGTAGATGAATAATCTTCGCTAATCAATATCAGTCAATCAATAAAAACAGCAACACGCTGCCTTTGTGATTATTAACGTATTGCAAGGTTTATACAACATTGAACGATATCAACTCCGGACAATTCATCTATCGTTCTCTTTTGTCATCAAGTATAATTTATCCGCCATTCTTTGTCATTAGGTATTGGCATATTCAGTACATTAATCATATGCGGAAGGAAGTTCAGCACATATTGATTGACAATGTATTTTAGACCGCAGAATGTACCTCAGAGAGCAAGTACACGTATTTTGACGTTGAATAACGAAAAACTGCTCTGTGGATTGTATGGAATTATTTAAAATTCCTCCCAGAAACTTAATATTTACGTAATCTGACAGCTGATATTTTTTTCACTGAGTTTAACAAATACGTCATATGAATTTTGAATTTCAGTTATCGGTTAATTTAAAATAAGTATCTCTATCGATTCAAAATTTGCAACTTAACGCCAGGCGTGCACTCTGTGATCACGGCTAAAATAGTTTAACCTTTCCCCGTGCATATTACTGTTCAAAAGACTAAAATCCCACTACTGCGGTTCAGGTTGTCTATCATGGCAATAAGAATACTGAAGACAGTGTTTGGGAGATGTTGTACAACTTTCCTGTTTACTTTATTTGCATAAAACCCGCTACCATTGATGAAGCCTTTTTTCCTTTTCGTTTTCCTTTTCGATTTTCTTTATAATCTCTAATTCAGTCTTCAGCTTATCCGCTATTGTATTCGAGCGTTCATCATAATGCAGGCAGCCAATCCCTTAATACCATTTAATTTGCTGCAAACAAGGCAGGGAGATTAACGTTGTACGAGAGTTAATGAGACTCAATACAGCATGTCTTGTTGTTTTGTTATAATAAACGACTCATCATAGGGTCATTATTATGTAACAATGGAGTAAACGACGGGATTACCCTACTCTGGCAAGTTAAATTCTTCTAATGTCATTCACCAGGTTTGTGTAAGACCATTTTACAACACTATCGTAATTTTACCGTCATGACGTACACGTAAAATCACCGTGTCAGGTTGTTTTTTTTGTCAATTTTGTGTACCGTGGTACATTGGCATCAACGATTAAAGTTACAAACACATGCCAAAATGTGAATTTGCATATAGGCCTACTGGTGAAACACACACACACACACACACACACACACACACACACACACACACACACACACACACACACACACACACACATATATATATATATATATGTGTGTGTGTGTGTATATATATATATATATATATATATATATATATATATATATATATATATATATATATATATATATATATATATATATATAAAGCGATGATTGGTCAGGACTACAAACTGTTGAGTAATCCCTCTTTCGTGGCCATAGGTAAGTATCCCTTACAGTCTAAACATGTACTGAATGCTTTTAACCTTTTAAATGTAACCGAAATATTAATTAATATTCCGTTGCGTTTTACGTTCAACTAAGCCACCATTGTTTCCTTAAGTGATCTAGCGAATCAATCATTTCACACAAAGGTGTGCGATGATTTGTAAAGAAAAATGTTGTCATTTCAAACGAGGTTATCTAACCACTTAACAGGTTTTTAAAGAGATAACAGCATCGTCAAAGGGCGGACTTAATTAATGCATCTGGCATTCATCAATCATATGTTTACTCTTTGATTTCAAAGCGTAATTGGAGTAACTTTGAGCTACCTCTAATGGACTGGTATTGTTTATTTGTTCATTAAAGTGACACGCTAATTTATTGAGGATGCAGTTATGCCCTTAAAGAGAATCGAATGGGATAAAAGAGTTATAAGCCACAAGCAAAAAAACTAATTCCGTATGTCTGATTGCTTCAAACTGTTATTACGGGAAATTTGAATAAAACACCGATTTTGATGTATTCTCATAATCTTCTCTCATTGAAATACACGGATAAGCAAAATTTTGATTGGCGTGGTATGCAGAGAAGACGATTTGCCAGTTATGTCCACAAACGAATGAAGCCAACTGTCTTCGTATAATAAATTAACATTATCTTTACCAGCAACTCAACATAAAGAACAATCACGTTCCCTTATGTCATTGATATGGCAATTTAATTAGAAATTGTGTAATCTACATATTAACTATATTATGTAATTACAAGTTGCTTCATGTGTGCGAGAATTGAACTCTCGGTTTGA
>LD343451.1:143129-171082 GCA_001465055.1 Ptychodera flava | reverse complement strand
GACAGACAGACAGACAGACAGACAGACAGACAGACAGACAGGCAGACGGGGAAACAGCAAGGTACGTTTTGCTGAATCTCACCGTACGTGACAAAACACAAGGGATATCATGAAAGGGTAAAGCAAATTAAAACCGTCGATGAAAATGTACTCGGAGTTTTCTAACGACTATAACCATTCTTATCTCCTATCGTGAGGATACTTGTCAGGTTCTAAATGAGTTGCTGTCTCTCTATCACTATTACCTGGGTAAGATGGATACGTTACAGCATCAATGAAGTGAGAAATGACAAATTGGAAGTGAAGTGAAACACACGGTCCAACACCAGGTAAACGGAGACACCTCAAACATTAAGTAGTAGGAGTTTGATCGAATTTGTGGTAGGCACAGCTACTTTCATCGCTAGTTATTTTTCCACGTCGCACAAATTCTTAAATTCCAAGACCGCCATAACGAAGTGGTCCATTACAGTTTTGCATCTCCTTGTTTTCTGTCAAGTTGTCTCCTGCTTGATTTAGTGAAGTGCGGAACGTTAAGTTGTGATCTTGTTTTTGACATGTTGCATTGAATAATTGGAAATTGTTATTCAGTGATTGATTCCCTTCAACACAGTTCCACATGTGGGTACAAATATTTAGACGTATTGAACAAACTAAACTGCTATCACCTATACAATAGTGCGTGTATCACACCACATATCTGCCAAGCCATCATTTAAACACCAACAGGAAGAAAAGAAACATATCTTCTAGACGCAAATACAACAAAATTAAGCCTGCGCAAACGTCTTGCAAGCTTATGCCATGTATGCGATCATTTACGTCTAATGGTGTGATTTATGGAAACGATAGAAATAAATGCTTGTTCCGAGTCATTACGCATTCATTTGGAAGAAAAATGACTCGCTTGAGCACAAGGTCACATATCATGAGCTCAAAACATTCAATATTCCAAGGGTTGTAATAAAGCCGCCGTTTGGACGCTGTTTTGCGGATTTTCAATATTGCATTTCAATAACACAGGTTAAACAACTTTTAATTTTGATAGTGTAATAGAAAACTGTAATGGTCGGCGTATTTTTCATCTGTGCCGTGAAAAAAATACAATATCTTTAGTTGCTCGTGGCACCCTACAGGGATATGCGTGCGATGAAGCGATTCGTAGCATTCAATGAGACTTAAGACCTTCCAGCATGTTCTGTCAAAGTCGAGAAGGAATGATGGGTAATTTGTTTAAAACAGCAAATGCTGACCGTTGGATATTGTGAAGCATAGTCGTCTCTCACGCACCGTCGTAATTATTGGGAGTAATTTGTCTTCATACTGTTGTCCCTTGCCGCTTAATCATCTGGGGTATGTCGCAAGCTCTGTGCAAGGTCATCGTAGCTTTAATGATCTGCAATTTCGTAATTATTGACTCTCATGGACGATCTTTTCTACCGATTTCCCCGCCAATTATTCACTCTGCCGTTGGTCCCGTGGACAAGTTTGAAAGAGCGAACGATAATTTTATAAAACTTTTTCAAATATCATCACACACACGTATGTCTAAGGCTCGTCGTTTACGTGGATTTTAGAGTGAAATTGGAAACGCATACATACATATATACATGTATACATGTACACATGTACACATGTACACATACATACATACATACATACATACATACATACATACATACATACATACATACATACATACATACATACATACATACATACATACATACATACATACATACATCCCATGACCCACCCACCCAGCCATCCATCCATGAATAATCTCTCGAAAGAGCCAAGACTTCGCTACACAATAAAAGTCGTGGAAGGTAGATCATTTTAAAGTGAACAAATATCCGGTCTGTTGGACAGTCAACGGGAATTTTCCAACAATGCTTTTATAAAGGTAAGTTTAATTACTGCTGAAAATTATCGGTAAATGCAATTCATTTCCTTTCATTAAAATAGCCTTTGAGCAAAACTTAAACATGCCCAATTGTGTCTTTACATTAATCGACTACCTATTGTAGCTCGTTACATCATTTACGGACACTCTAATATGAATGAACCGCTGCCTTTATTACTGACGAGCAAGCTATTATGTCTTGCAAAACAAACGTTCCATAACCGGCTCCCGTGACTTTGTAGCCAAGGGTAACCAAAGTCATGCTTGGCAACTGTGTTCGACCTTTGACTCGAAAATACTTCTTGCCGGACACTTCAAACAAAAATGTCAGGGCATGGGAACCGGACTGGTCCAACCGTTATACTGTTTTCCAATTCACCGCCAGTATTTTATAAATTGTTTGGAGAAAAAATGGCTGTAACTTAACAATATTTTCGTTAATTAAAGGAAAGAATTGCATTTTCTTCTTCTGTGTAAAAGTATATTAAAATCGAAAGAACCGTGTACAATATACCCAATTTTGTCGTTGCCTAATGAATTCTAGTCCTTGTTTAAATTCTGTTGTCTGCAAAATTATTTGATATTTGTTTGGAATTGTTTGTGAAGCAGGTACTTTAGAGTTCAAGTGATGAAGACAGAGACGTCGGCTCCATTTATTACAACTTTATTACCACAGCTACGTTGAACTTCTGCTATAATAAAATAGTGTACCCGTGGGTGGATAAGTGACATCCAGAGTCAGTAGTGAGCGGTATACACATTCGCTATAATGCATACATACAATAAAGTCAAGAAATCGGTTGAGGCTATGATATAGCCGGTTTTGGCGTGGGATTAGAACGAGAAAATTGTGATACGTTTATGAATAGAGCAACAAAACTGGAAAATGCATCGAAAGACAAGCTACTGTAGCATGGAAACAAAAAGTTGCCTTCAACTCATCACCTTAAGGTAAAATCTTTGTGTTATTGGCGATCATACACAATATTAATTATGCAAATTCATTATTTGCATGTAAAATTGTCATACTTCTCAAGGACAAAATAGGCGGAATATTCGATGAAAATTAATGCGACACACCTCATTGCGTGTACACATATTCTTAATTAACGAACCTGTGCTTTAATGACTTTCCCTTCATCGGAACTCGTGCATTTCAACAAAAATTGTAATTATCTAGGATAATGGCACAGATACATTGTGGAAGGAAATGATATTTCTATGAGATAATGTGTTTCTGATATTAAGAGTGGGCGCTGTTGTAGTATGTCATCAACAAAGCTTTTAAAAAACCTATTCTGCAATATTTCACACAATGAAATTGTCTCAAAATAGTTCGAAACAGGGTTTTTTCAAGTCACGTGTTTCGTTCTTTCTTGCGTGTCTTTCTAGATATTTTCACCGTCCTACGTCAGTCATGCATCACTGATAAAAAATATCAGTGTATATAGTGTGTTAGCAAACATAGTGGGTTATGACATCTCATATTGACACTTTTTAATAACTTATTTTTCATTATATCCTTCTATACTTTAAATCTATATGCACTAAGAAAATTGCAGGTATCTTCTATAGCGTAATTTACTATACTTTTAAGTAGTATGCCTCGAAAGTGAAAGATTTAAACTTTTGCTCAAAGTTTTCTTAAGAAATTTATCAATCAATCTCTCTTTAAAAATCAATTTTTTTTAAATTTAAAATGACCACCATCTCTGTGTTAACTCCATAAAGAAAATTGAAATTTTTGAATTTCGAAAAAAAATAAGCAGGTTAACAGTTTTTTTACACCAAGAGCTTCAAAATAAACCCCCACAAGGGGTATATCAGAAAAAAATTGTAAAAGTATGAGCTTCCAATTATCTTTACCCGAGGCGCGTTCTGCCTTAAGGTGCTATGAAATAATAATGCTCTTCACATTCTTGAAAACACTCTCATTATAGCGATCGGCATACCATATGGTGAGAGCTACGATGCTTGAAATGTGACTTTCGGAGTTTATTTCTTTATACTTTCAGTAATTTTTACGGGTATCTGTACATATTGTCAATCTTTACCTTTGCAAAACTCAAGTAGAGTATCAAAGTTGACGAGCATCCAAATATCTGATGCATTACGTGGTCTCATAAAAGATGTTAAGGAAATGTGGAGTGCATATACAAGGGGACATATCCAGGAAAGTCTGGTTTATCGTACATTTTATTATTCCGTTGCCTGACGGATCATCTTAGCGTGATATATTTCTCCATCTGTCTTTCGATAGGTATGCATTATCCACATGTCTGCGCATATTTAAAAACATGCGCTAGCGGTGGAGATATAAATTCTACTTAGAATATAGCATGATTTTGTTGTACGCAAGCCTTAGTTCCTCGTATAATAAATGAAAACTTTCTTATTACAAGTTTTAAGAAGGAATAGAATAGATGAGCGCTTGTTTATGGTAGTCTTGATCAGCATAGTATTTCTCTTAAGGTAGAGCGCACCTCGGGACCAGCAATATCCAGGCATTGTAAGTGTTACATTCCTATTCTACCGCTTGATATGTCTGGGCCCATTTTTGAGTTCTTGGAGTAAGTCAACCATCCGAATAAAAATCAGAGATCACCGTGGAAAGTTGTGGACCAAGAGAAACGATTCTAAAACATCTACCGATATTTGAAAATGCAAAACGGCCGCGAGCCGTGTGTCACCTCTGTTGTGTAAATTAAATTTTTCGATTTTCACGACAATAGGACAGTGAGAACTTTGGTTACTGCGAGAGCTACAAACTGGGCCCACACAAGCGGTCGGCCAGATAGGTAACGTAAAGTCTAAATGTCTTTCCCCGAGGCGCATTCTACCTTAAATTCCTGTCATAACGCCCCCTGTGGACTTGTTCTGTCATTTCGAATCAGCAAATGTGTTAGTAAATCCGTCGACCTACTTGCTGCGTGTCGCGTATCTTTTGAAGAGTACATTTCGACTTCCAATCAGCCAATGGGGTTTAAAAGTTTTTTTTGAGGATCGCCAGGTATTTGCGTTTCACAGATACCTTTCTTAGAGATATATCCTATTTCACTTCAGATCTCACAGACTTGCGATGCGGACAAACAAATTTCATGAATATTTGCTGCAGAGAATCGAGAAGAACCGTCCCTAGATAGATCACTAAAAGCCGATTTTCCGGTAATCCTAAACCATGCGTACGAAATCAGGGTGGTAACCAAACGCTGACTCAACTGATAAAGAAAAAAAAAACTGCAAGAAAAGGTTAACAACCACGTAATGTATCTCCTGCAATGTCGCATTGAAAAAAATCATCTAATCACCAATTACTACTCGAAACGCATTCACACACTAATCCATCCAAGTAGGCAAATGAAAAAAGCATTTTCACGGCAAAGCTTTTGAATCTTATGTAACGTGTTCGAAAAATGACAACGAGGGGTAACTTTGGAAAGGTCAAATGGGTTTGTTCCTGGTAATCGCCAATATCACTTTAAGAATAGCGCGTTACAACTTTCCCCCTTGAAACTTCTCCAAGGAATAATATATCTACACAAACTGCTAACAACACAACCTGGACCATCAATCATATCATATCATATCATATCATATCATATCATATCATATCATATCATATCATATCATATCATATCATATCATATCATATCATATCATATCATATGATATCATATCATATCATATCGTATCGTATCGTATCGTATCGTATCATATCATATCATATCATATCATATCATATCATATCATATCATATCATATCATATCATATCATATCATGTCATGTCATGTCATGTAATGTCATGTAATATCATATCATATCATATCATACCTATCATATAATGTCATATCATATCTATCATATCATAGATCTATCATATCATGTCATATCATATCATATCATATCATATATCATATCATGTCATGTCATATCACATCATATCATATCATGTCATATCATATCATATCATGTCATATCATATCATATCATATCATATCATATCATGTCATATCATGTCATATCATATCATATCATATCATATCATATCATATCATATCATACCTATCATATAATGTCATATCATATCTATCATATCATAGATCTATCATATCATGTCATATCATATCATATCATATCATATCATATCATATATCATATCATGTCATGTCATATCATATCATATCATATCATATCATATCATATCATGTCATATCATGTCATATCATATCATATCATATCATATCATATCATATCATATTATATTATATCACACATAATCATATCAAATCATATATAATATAATATCATGTCAAGTCATGCCATGTCATGTCATATCATATCATCATGTGCACAGAGCTGGTAAATGTCGAGAACCGATAACTCTAAAAAGCAAGGGACACGCCATCTGCAATCGGCAGAAAATAATGTCACAACAGTGTTCACATATCAAAGGGCTTTAGAACAACACAAACAAACTCGTGCAACCTTCGCAAAATTTTTTAAACAGAGTCGTCTTCTTTCTGGACAATAGTTTTATAAGCCTTTTAACTGTATTACATATTATATTAGAGAGTCTGCAAGCGGAGGTTTTAAATGCTTAATAAACTTTGTTGCGAGGTGCGATGCCTGTCGATCACCGAGACAAGCGGATGTGTTGCCGGATTGACTTACACCGGCGAGTTTGATTGGCAGAGTCAGTATTCAACGATGGCTGTCTGTCAGCGGCCTGTGCTGACGACATTGATTGATCAGACACTCTGTTTGATGAGGAAGAGAGAAAATGACAAGTGAATTCATTGGGAAACACTTACGGAGGCAATCGGCATGACGCTTCCGATTAGCAATATTAAGGACATGTCGTACTAGTACTCAATTTCTCTTGGGACATAACGCAAGCTATTAATCAGTTGGTCACGTCTATTTGTTTGCCAGTGTTTCGCAAGGAAAAACAGCGTTTTATTTGATCATCGTCATTTGATGAATGTGATACCATTTTTCACTTTTCTCTTCATCCTAACCTATTCTGTTAATCACTGCGACACTCATAGCTTTGTTCCGTACTGACTGTGATAAGCTTGGTCTTCATTGGTAGGATTAAGTTGTCTTGCAAGAAAGGTATCTACAAACATTTAAAACTCTGGACCTTTTGGGCAAATGCTGAAGACTACCAGGTCATGGTGAAGAATTTTACAAATCCGCATAATCCTTAGGGGGACCAGTTTCATCATAAAGCCATTGGAGGGCAGTCTAGCAAATTATCATTTTTGTATATAATCAAGATATGGCCGAGTATTATGCAGATGCGCCACCACATGATGTTATGAGTCTTTGCTTTAGCTTTGAACTTGGCAATGGTGAGGATTCCAAAAATATTTCAGTAAGAGCTGAAAATAAAGCCATGCTTTCAGCGCAAGTCTCTAAGTTTAGGTGATTAGAGGAAGCAAATCTATTCGAATACGATGAGTTAGTTAAGTTGCAATAGATTTCATTTTTGCAATATTCCCACCTATCATAGTGTTACCATACTTTATATAAGCATTTTACGCCTCGATGTTATGTAACATAGATTATCAAGTTTTGTCCTTAATCTGATTTCAAACCCTATCACCTTGACGTATAAACGTAGAAATTAGAAACCCGTCGAAAATGGTCCCCCTTCAGAACTGTCATAAATCAGAAGCAGTGAAATGGGTTCCTCTTCATTTCAGACACATCTCGTCTCTTGTAGTTGAAGACGTGCAAATTGGCGAGTGATTGACATAGCTTGAGCAGATCCATCTATTTAAGTCCTCGGCTGACAACTCAAAACCCTAGATTTAATTACTGTCTGTTATGATAGTGACGGATGACCCCATGGGGATACTAGTAATTATGCACCTCCGTAAAGTAAACAAATTGACCGGATTCTCGCCTTTAACAAGGCGTCGTGTTTATTTTAAAACCCTTTTTGTAACGTCCCATGTCATGTTGGTGCTAAAGTCTCTAATGACCTGTCCTCCGATGCCTATATCTGCAAATAGTCAATGTTTTTGAAATCAAATGTTCAATGGAGGAGATTTCAATTGAGGGCCACCCTGGCTGTGGTTTCTCTGATGTATTATGTATTTGTACTACTTCAAATTACAGCTTCAATTATCCAAACGAAAGGTTATATAAACCAGGTTATCGGAGCTCTTGCAGACTGGCTTGTAGTTGTGATCAAAACATTCTTGTGCGCTTCGGCAGCAGTCGGCGGTCGCCGCCAGAAACAGTCCGGTCATGTGTACTAGGAAAAAAACGACGATCGTAATGCCCGAACTAAACATGCCTCTATGCTTACACTTGTTGCTAGAGCAAAGAGTTTGGATCACTCGACATAGATGGACGAAATGCTGCCGTTGCGAAAGTATGCATCAAACGACTTAGTCAAAAGAGATTCTCGGAATGGGATCTCAGCTTTCTTAACTCCGTTCGAGTTCCATCATTACGCTGTTTATCGACTTACTGTTATGAACTCTTTTGCGTCAGATATGTATGTTTTGAAAACTGCGTAATCAAATCGGGGCCGAAAAACACTGCTACCGAGGGGAACACTCTCTTTCATCTTGTTCAAGGAGGACAACCAATTAATATTGTTTTCCATTCCCTGGGAGGAATATCACGTTTCTACGTTTCATCCGTGACCTGTTAACGCTAAGATGGGATATCTAATCTTCTGTGATTCTCAAGATATCAAGGCGCAAATTAAGACGCTTGCCTTTATGTTCTGCCGCTTTGCTATTAACTCCTGTATGTCGGACATCTTTTACAACTATATAAAGTCTTGTGATAAGATCAGGTTACACACGTTTGCAGCTATTCATAGCTACGTTTTTATGCTGTGAGGTGCACATGGACTGGAACAGCTGCACGGAGGAATAAAATGTATGGTTGTAATAGTTTCTGAAAACAAATATACGTCCGTTCATTGATCCATCTATCAATCAATCTAAAGAATCATCCATCGATCCATCCATAAATAGCATACACACATTCTTTCATAGATAGATAGATAGATAGATAGATAGATAGATAGATAGATAGATAGATAGATAGATAGATAGATAGATAGATAGATAGATAGATAGATAGATAGATAGATAAATAGATACGTACATATATACATACATATATACATACATACATAACATACATACATACATACATACATACATACATACATACATACATGCATGCATACATACATACATACATACATACATACACGTACGCACGCACAATTGTATGTATTCACACATTTATGTTCCCTTACCTATGTGCTTTGCTTTGTGAGAACTGCTCGCGTTAATTATCTCTCGATTTCCCGACGAGGAGGGATCGCGATTTCATTAAATGGCTTGTACACGCTTCTTTATTTGTTTAATCACAAACACATTTTGGCATCGGATGAAATGGAAAGGGTGTAGATTTCACACCCTGTCAACGCTGCAAATTGTCGAGTCTGTCCTTCGAGACTGATCACTAAAATGGTGATATATCGGTTAGCTGACAAGACGTGAAATGAACAGATCTCTGCCAATGACCTTCAGGTATTCAAAATATCAATTTCAAGGGCTGGTAAAGTTTTACCCTCAGACAGTACATGCTTATCATCTGTTATTGATACTGAAACATCGCTAGCTACTGAACTTTCCTGCTGGTCACGGGTTTTAACGGCATGAAACTCACGGCTAGTCTCTAGACTGATGTTCATGTCAGCCACAGAGAACAGCAGATCGGTCATATTTTTACGCAAACGTTCTCGGCATTCAACAACACAAAAGAACAAACAGCCATTACCACAATGGGACGCCTCTAAATTGCCATTCCAAGCTGGTCTCATTTCAAATGATGGGCGCAAAATGCCCGGACTAATTGCAGCCCCGGTTCAGAAGAAATTGTTGCTCTATAGAATATGTAGGATTACGCGGTCTCTATTTCCCTAAGAGCAATGATGGCAGAGTAATTGGAGACTCACATTCGTTGCACAGATTGTAACAGAATATTACGGTGCAATCTTTCGAGCAGGTTTCATTGCAACTGTGACCGGGTTTTGTTCATATATTAATGGCTAAATGAGCATCTCTAGAATTTCTATCAAATTTAGAACTTCCAACTTTGCAATTTCTCTACACGATTTTCAATACAGTTATTTCATCTGAATATTATTCTTAGTTTGAACATTGGTCGATCAAGGGAGAGACAACTTAGATTGGGTGGTTATTATAGAACACTCCATCGTTTAATCGTAGTTCCATTTTCCTGTTATGTTTCACGGTACTTACAGCAGCAAATACGTTTGCTTGTCTCCGTGTGTCTCTCTGTCTATATTCTCCTCCTACCACTCTCTTTGTCCACCGGCTAGCTCTGCCTATCTGTCTGTCTATCTGACTGACTGTCCATCTGTCTGTCTCTCTCCTCAACGTCTCTATTTGTCACTATGTCTGTCTGTCTGTCTGTCTGTCAGTCTCCCTCCCTCTTTTATGGTCATGATCTTTATAGTAAGTCCACTGTAGCCTTGGTAAGTCGAAACAATTTGTACTTTATCTGTTGTCATGGATTAAAACGATTAGGTTGTAGAATGCATATATTGTATAAATTACGGCTCATCTTTTCTATGACAATATGTAGCTTGCCAATTTACGAGACTTTCGTCAGTTCTTGTTGCAACATCAGCGTTATTATATTCCTATGGCTTGACTTGAAAATTGAAAGATTACCAATGGAAATCCAAACAGCTCATCACTGAGGAATTATGGAATGCTTTGCCTTTGGTAAAATGCAAATAATTGTACAGTAATTTCTGCCTGGATTGCTTCCAATGCAATTGCCGCGATATATTGTTTATTTTTTTTGCTCATTAACTCGAGCTGAAAGGAAAAGGTTCTTTCCTTCAAATGTCATTGTTTATTTGTTATGATTAACTTACAATTGAAGAGTAATAGACGTTGCAATATGTGACTGACGCATGTTTTCCTGTGCAGCATATGTCACATGGGTCCTTTCATTCATAATGTTCTGTTAAATAGGCGAATTCGTATCGTTCATCTACGAGCTCAATTTCGTCATAGCTCTTTCAACCGATACGGTTTGGTGGGTCCGATACAAACATTTCCGTCGTGGAGAAAGTATATTAACCATTCTAATAGAGTGGTTTCTTCCCTTCGCCTCTTGGAAACATCGTCATATTTACAGAGTTTAAAAAACAAAGACCCCAATTCGCATTCATGGAGTTAATCTTCTAAACCCAGAAGTATCAACCTCGTTCCATTCTTCTAACGTTCATATCAAATCACTGGCGGGTACTATTTGGTTAACTTATCTAATATAAAATGAAGAAGAAGATTAAATCCCTGGGACGTAAATGATTTGCAAGGCATCGGCGTCATTCCTTGCTTTCCACCCGAGATACTTAAAACGCCACCAAAACCTTATATCGTAATGGAACGATCCGTAACCCCTGAAGAGAAAATGACATACAACGGGGGCTGGGTCTTTCCAATAGACAGTTCTCTCTAAGCCTACCCGGCATCCGTTTATTTCTCCCGCTAATCTGAATAAATCCGCTTTTGTTCTCTGTGTGGAATTAAGGGGAATAGCCTGAATCTCTCTGACCTGAAACTTCATCAATATTTGCACATATATTGAACGACAGGGGGAGTGCATAACCGGTTTATGTATTGATGTTAAGTCAATACTCGCAGTCGCGAATCAATAACAGTTTTGTGGCCGTTATATTAATTTTGCTCTAAAGCGGACCTAACGAACACGTAGAAAAATCCACCATGTTGACAATACCAAGGGGAATTTTGTAGGATTTAGTAGGGTACCAGGAGTCAAACATAACACACGATGACCTGTAAATAGCGCGCGGGTGGTTAAAATTACACAATGCGAATATTACTGGTTTATTTCTAGTGTGAGCAGTATGCTTAATTGTAACTTTCGATATGTTTTTTTCAGCAGTTTTAGACCCGCGTGATGCCTTAAGCATGTCTACAGAAAAATAACCGCTATTTGGTTTCTCACTACCGTCTCTATACGTCAGTGTTATATGCACAGGTTCTGTTGTTTGGCGACAAATGACATTTTGTATACCCAGGATTCAATTACAGCTGATTAACGTGCTTTCAAAACATCTATAGGGTAGGTTGAACACCTAAATACTAGATAATTCATTAGGGCTTAACGGGAACGGTAAAAGAAAGTGTAATTGATACATGTTTCACAGCTGCTGTCCTTTAAAAAGCAAGAGAGTGAAGGCCATTGCTGTATTATGAAATGCCCAAAAGGTATGGTTTGCCGCCAAGACCTTGGCGAATCAGTATGTAGCATGTTGCGAATTAACAAACAAACAAACAAACAGGATTGGTTTACTTACTGATGATATTTTTATGGGTTAAAATTACTTTTAGATGCATAAACACCCCCGAACAATCTCTTCAAGACTGTATAGTTTTTCTCTAATGCCAATTGTTTTATTTATTTTCCTTCTGAAAAACATGAAACGAGATAGCACAGGTGTTCTCCCTGCGTGGTGCTTGGACATCCATTCACTGCAATTTGGGAAAATCATACCGAATGGATTTGAGCTGCGGATAATTTGCCTAGCCCTTGGCAAAAGGATCGTCCACACTTTGAAAGGGACGGGAGGTAAACGCTTTCGTTATAACATATAAGCGTGAAATTCAGGTACAATTTTGTATTGATTACTGTTTTGGTAATCCCCCCCCCCACCCCGCTTTCGTATAACGGTGGAGTAATCACAGTTAAGATCAAACACAACTGAGCACGTGCTGCAATCACGGGCGTTCCTCATCTTTGACAGGTCCGTGTGATTCGTGTATGAGTGAACACCCAGTGTTACTCCTAGATTATTTACTCTCCGTAAGGGAGACCCATCTCACTAGACATTGTTTCCTGGAAAAGCCACGTAAGTCCAGACAGACAGCTGGGGATAATAACACCTAGCAGACTCCAACTATTGTTCTTTTTCTGTAAGTCTACATCAGCCTCCTCTAAGGAAAATAGCAAGATTTAATCAAGAATAAAATATCTTCTTTTTTTCATTTCCGCAATTTATGTGATATTTTATGCTGTCGTTAGCTGAAAAGGACGGAATAATTCTTTAATGATTTCCTTGACACCAAAACGCATCATAAAAAGATTACCCTGTAGTTGCAGCATTTATACCATGTCAGTGTGCCAAGCATGCCAATGCGTCATTCTGATTGGATAGAAGATCATGTTGGCTCGGGCAAAAAAGTAAGAACACAATTTCATCGCTCAAATGGGCCCCTTAACTGACGAAGAAAGTTAATGCCGAAATTTTGATCGGTCAGGTAATAAGGAAATTCGTTTTTCCATTTAGTTTGCAAAGTTAGATGCTGACTAAAAGGCGGTGTAAGCTTTTGTAATTGGTTCTTTCGGACTTCCTTATTTGGTCATATAGCATGAGCATCGCCTCGCCACGATTCTCTGCACTTTTTGTCGTCTGCTTGATTTTCAATTTCATGGCTGAGATCGCGTGCGACGTAGCCGCTATGTTCCTAAAGTTCGATCCCTGGTTCTGCAGTTTCATTCGCTCATTCTTAAAATTTCGATTTTGATACATTGGACTCACTTGCCACTCGCACAGCGGCGCATGTTGTATGTCGCGCAATGGGCCAAAGGATCGCGTTACCCCCTGCATAGGGGTTATTTCTTCATTTGATTTATAAAAAGGGGTGTAAAAGTTGGGGAGATAGCCAGTATAGGAATTACAAAAACGGATCAAAGGATGTATAAGAAATCATAAAAAACTCTGAAACTAAGTTATACGGAAATTTTGAAGGCAGCATTAACAGAGCTGCGCACGCAACGCATTATGGCCCTTTCCAGAAGCGATGAAAGACTCCGGCGATTGAAATGATTTTGCATTCATCATATCTGCTACCCATACCCATTTTATGGGTCAGCTGTTAAAGCTGTTAGATAAATAGTTCTCACACCAAGTGTTAATCTTCTCATCGTTAACATTCCTCTTTAGGACTCGCAATGTCTTCAAACGTTTCCGTTATTTCGGTCAGGGTGAAATATATTTTTCTGTTGGTTTTGCTGGTGTACCAATTTTTGCATATATCTCATATCTATCTCATTTATCGACGTCTGTGTGTCTATCTCTACCTGTATTTTTGTCTATATGTCTATCTCTCTGCAATTTTTCTACCGCTGTCTGTCAGTTTTTGCTTTTTGCTGGTCTCTTTCTATACCTACGTTTCTGCCAATGTATCCGTCTTCACGGGTATATGCTTATCTTTTGTCTCTTTGTCTGTCTGTCCCCGTCTTTGTCGCTATGACCGTCTATCGCTCAGTCTATCTGTTTCTCTCTCTCTCTCTCTCTCTCTCTCTCTCTCTCTCTCTCTCTCTCTCTCTCAAACTTCTTCCAATCGAGAAGATGAGACTTTTACGCTTAATAAGACAATTGCAACCATTTTTATAGACATTGGCAAAATAGTCAGAATTGACTGTCATGAGCGTCGACTCTAAACAGTGAAATATTTCCTGTCGGCGTCAAGTCGCCAGAAATAAATTCCTTTACACGTTTTCGCTTTTAGGGGTCGCATACTCAATCTGCCATTTTACTTAACCTGTTACTTCTGACGGTTTAGAACATCGACTCAGATAATATATCATGTGGATATAACATTTGGCCTCGAGAATCGGAGAATGTGAAAAAAAAAAACATTTATCGTCAACGGAATGCACTTCTATCGTGTGTCAAAAAAACGTTCTATTGTGAATATTAAATGTTATCAGAGGAAAACGTTATAGCAAACGCAAACGTCTCAAGCTCGCGGGTCAATGATCATTCGGTTTTGATAGAGTTCCTGTTTTTTTTTTTTGTTTTTTTTTTTTGCATGACGGAATGTCGAACGCATGTCGTGAGTTTGACGGAAGACCTCACCGGGGTCGTTATGAGAATTCACGAAGAATTGCAGCGATGTAGAAGTTATGCAGGATATTACATTTGTATGCTTTTTGTGGTGGCGATTGCTCTAAGATATTCGGTAAAAAACAGCTCGATTACCCTTAATAATTTCCATGTCAGCGATCATATGACCAGACGGAATTGCAACACTTACTGAGCAAACAGAAAATAAGATGAAGCCGAATTTTTCATATCATTTGTGTTATCGCTTCCCATATCAACATTTTCATGTGATATTTAAAAGTTAATGCCAAATAGGTATTATTATGTCATATATGCTGAGAGAAGGGAAGTAGCTTATGTACATTTTATCAGTCCATAAGATGCAATGTTTTCTTTCATAAAATTGATATACGGATTTCAGGTAGAATGCTCATTCGGGACAGATACTCGGGCTTTCATTTTAATTCAATTACTTTCTGATCTTCAACTTGTTGATACTTATCTAAAGCTCTTGATGTAAGCAAATGTTTCGTCTTCTTAGTTTTCCAAAAATCGACATTTTTCTTTTTCTGTTTAACGTTAACACAGGAATGGCAGCCATTACTGTCGAAAGTTTCCCCAAGAAAGTTTGAGCAAAAACTAAGTTTTTCACTCTCGGAGCGCTACTGCCTTAAGCAGTGTTAACGACGACGGCAGTAACGAGAAAAAAACCCAGCTAAACTTTTTGCATTGGCCTTGTGCTTTATCTAAATCATAATGACATAACTTTATACTTGTCTCTATTTCATAAATCATTTTCACAACATAGATTCGAGAGAAAACTATTCGATAAATGATAATGCTTTTTTCAGATATGCGCCGTTGGTGGACTATGAATTTTTAATTTCCTTTCTCTATAAATTGTCGACAGTTAAGGACTTACATTGTATGAATTCTTTTATGAAGTTTCACGCTTGGCAAAATGTCAACAGTCTGGGATGTACGCTATGTATGCTTATAGCATCTGTTATTACCACTATTTTTTTGAAAAATGAATGTAACGTAGGCAGACCATTTTATTGCCGCATCCATCATCTCACTTCATAACGCAAATTTTCTCTCCTGCTGCTCGTAACTCGGTTTTCTGTCTGTCCATCTGATTCAGATCATACATCAGTCTGTCAGTCACTTTGTCTGTGTGTCGGTCGGCCGGTCGGTCGGTCGTGAAATTCTCTGCAATGTTTTCTACCTTGAGTTCATTCTAAAGGTCAGCCTGCCTGCTCATCTGTCCGCCTGTCTATCTGTTTATGAATCAACCTGACTATTTTAATAGTCTTATCTTCCTGTCTGTCTTGTGACCACCATCCCATCCCTCCAGACCTTTTATCCTCACTACATTATTTCCCCCACACAACACTTTTTAACCGTGGTTTTCTTCCTTCATGATCTCTATAGGACACACATGTCGTCTCACCTGTTTACGTTACTAGCCATCTGCTTTACATAAACAGAAACGAGCAGTCGAGTCGTAAAATTCGCAACGTGCATCCAGTAGGTTTGCTCGAGGTGAGCATTCACGGGTGAGCTCCACCGAACAACTGCTTATTCCAAACAATCCCCATCAAACAGATCCGATGATTACCTTGGCTTTTCCCCCGAGGGCCCGTATGTCGCACCTCGTCGTCTGATATCAACCCGCTTCCTACTGACCTCGTCGAGAGTTCAACGACCTTTGCTATCTGTAATTGGCCGTCACACTTCTAGGCAACGGCAGATTGAGAAAGGCAAACACTGCTATATCCTACATGCGTTGCTGTATACTTCCCGAGTCCCGGCTTGATCGCAAGGAAATGGTCACGCGTATTCCTGTACTTTTGTTCAATTTCATCATCAAAGTCCAATTATTTGGTTAGAACACATATATACAGCAGGCTTTCACATTTATTCATTTGATATGGCGCGAGGACGTCAATCGCACTCGGTGGCAAAACAAACTATGGACTATAAATTAGGTCGTTTACTGATATACTCGATGTATTTTGTTGCCTTCTCAACGAGTGCTGCAATAATTCACCAAGTCTGCTTGACTTTTCCTATCAGGAGAAACAGTAGCAGCGATATTTGGAATTTTGAGTGCCTTGTTCATAAACACCGTATTTGTTTGGTAAAGTAAGTTCGAGTGATAACTTGATCCGCAGAAACGCCATCCTTGATACTTTATAGCAAGTAATGATACTATCCAGCCTATTTTAATGAAGAACGCACCTCGGGGACGGATTTTGGGACTCCCAAAATTTTACAATTTTTTTCTGATCTACCACTTGTGGGGGCTCATTTTGAAGCTGTTGGGGTAAGAAACGTTTTTATCGTCTTAGTTTTTCGAAAATCGAACATTTTAATTTTTCGCCTTAGAGTTAACACATGGATGGCGGCCATTTTGAATTTCAAATATCGGTAATTAATAGGTAATTTGTTTCTCCAGTACGAAAATTTACAGGGTGAGCCCTGATTGCTATTCGTGATTCGGTAAGAGAATGGTTAAACATTACACTGAGGAAAACTTTGAGCAAAAGTTTAAGTCTTTCACTTTCGAGTCGCATAAATAAATAGAATAAATAGATATAAATAGATATAAATAGATATCATTATACGCGATAGTAATATTGCCCCTTTGTTCTCAATATAGCTGACATCGTCCAAAGTGTTAAAAGAGCAATTTGATGTACCCACTTGTAAAATATCTTTAAAGGCTGAGGAGATATTATGTCCACATGTGATAGCCATTATTATATCACAGCGCACACAAGCTACACAGAAGCCGACGACGCTTGCTATAAAATTATTAATGTCTGAAGGGTTACGTCCGCTTTCTTATGGCAGCGAGTGCTTTCTCATTACAACGCAATAAAACGTTACCATCTGTTTCAAACACGGTGCTGTAACAGTTTCCTTAAAAAACATTCGCACAATTATCATCAATGGGGAACCTTTGTCATCGTAAAGCATGCTCGAAATGAATATGCAACATGCTTCAATATAAATTATATAGCTTTAATCAGCGGTTGATAATTTGAGCTAACTGTGTGGAACGCGTTACGTTCCCATTTTCTCGGCTGGTGAGGGTCTGGTATGTGTCGAAAACTCAAAAAACATCGTTTATTAAGTTTGAGGGGAAAGTGCATTCGCCATTTGCGCTCATTTACCTTATCTTTGGACACCCATTGCATTTAATGTGTCTGGGACAATCAATTATTTAACATCAATGTCGTCTGCCTTTCCGTTCTCAGCCAGCTACTCGAGTTTAATGAAGACACGGCAGCCGGAAAACGTTGTTCAAGACTGGGGTGAACGCATCGACAACACGACTCATTCCAGCTGAGCGCACACATTTTAAGGTAACGTTATGCTAAATGAACACAGCCGGGACTTAAGGGGTCAAGCGCCTCGTTTCAATCCTACACAAATTGTCGTCTGCGCATTAAATTACTCTGCGTCAAAGAAATCGACATGAAATCTTGTGGAACGAGAGTAGGGAAACTGCAGAAACTATTATTTTTGCAAAACAAACATCAACAACATTAATAAGTCTCGCCACAAGCCAAGTTAAAAATAGTCGCAAACGACTTCATCCCTGAATGGCGTCTATCATTCTTTCCTCACGACCCAACTTCGACACTCCATGATTGGCAGGCAGTTGCATTGTGTGTTTTTCATCGCCGTCAGTGAGAAATAAGCGAGTCATTAAAAGGTTGAAAAGGCAAGAATTCCAATCAGGGAGAGATGAAGGCCCAAATTAAAGTTTGCTTTTCATCTATCATTTATAACTGCGATATTTGTCCGGACGTGATCAAAGACGGAACAGTATAAACCTTCGCATATCCATTGATCCTATCCACCCATATCATCCACCCATCAATCCATTGATTCGTACATATGTGTGTGTATATATATATATATATATATATATATATATATATATATATATATATATATATATATACCATGATATATGAATACTGATTCATGAGACAGACAGACAGACAGACACAGATACGTAGACAAAAGTAGATGATAGATTGGTACATACATACATACATACATACATACATACATACATACATACATACATACATACATACATACATACATACATACATACATACATACATATATATATATATACATACATTCATTCACCAGGCTACACAAGCCGTCATGTTTTATACAAACGTGTAGTTGTAGAATGGAGACGAACATCAGGAACACTGTCGAGCGAACCATTTAAATACCGTACAATGTAAAGATACCGGATAGCGACAAAGAGATAAAGATGGCAATAAAAAGTATGGCCTTGGTTGACTTGTTGACTTTAACGTTTTAGAAATTTAAAAAGCAAACAGAGATATTTGCTATCGTAAAGTGATCGCGAGAAAGAATCCTTGGGTACGCTGAGCAACTCGGCCGCAACTGTCGAGTTCTTTATACGCAGTACACGCGTTAGAAAGGCAGAAAGCTGCGTGTTGTTCATTCTCTCCCGTCGTATCGGCGAACGTTTTCCGATTGACGCTGCCAGGTGCACGCTAGTTGGAGAGAGTTCCTTTGTCGTCCGTCAATGAAGCAAGTCGTAATACCAACACGCGTGACCTGCAGACAATATTGAAGTACGCGTTCGGTCGATTCATTGACGTCTACTCTCACTGATTAATCCTCCCCGACAGCGAGACAAGCCGCCCGGAGAACGCGCTAATCTGAAGACACGCAGCGTGTGTTTTTACCCTTCTGAGAAATTACAGCAGATGAAAATTACGCTGAAATACCGTTACTCTTTTCTTGATCAGCCAACCCAACGGCGTCGATAGCAATCTTGCTCAATCGAGACTTTGCCCACAACGGCGCTCACATTAAACCAATGGGCCAGTGTTGCGAGAGTTACACAATTTGAAAGTAAAATTGTAAATATAAAAACTTTCAACTACACAGTCGCCGACAAAATAACTGTTGGACACACTCGCTGATCTATCGGATATATTTACTCTGTCGTATCTCGTTCCTTTTCTTGGTTTCCTTTTAACTGGTACATTTAATAACACCGAGTATTGTATCGAATGCCAACATGTTATATTTTTTTCGGGAAACATCAATACGAGCTTCGCAGATAACGTTTATAGGGGCACTGGGATCAAATTAGCTTTGCTTTTCGGATCTCAATTTTTCCTTTGATCCACCGGAGAATGTTGTCTATTTCCTGGTTTATCGAAGTGTACAAGGATTCTTTCCCTAAAATCACCACTGTGATAAGACCCTCAGTATAAATAAGGTGTACAGTTGTATGCCATAGATTTCCGTTTTCATGACAACGACAGTGGGGAAAGAATTCTCAAATGTTTGTTTTCAGAAATTCATTTAGATTTGCCTCAGCCTAGACAAGAATAAAAGCAAACATTTTACGTCTTTTAATATATCTTAGTATTTGGACACGATTTGAGCTCAGACTTCTGGTATTTTCGATATTCAAATTTTAATCAGAGGGAGGGAGCAAGCAGCGACAGATGGACATATGGACTCCCCCGCCATATGCTTACACTTAGCCTAATGCTTTCATTTGATGTATATGTACCATTGTACGGGAAGTCAATCCAATTAAAGTACTAAGAAGTCCTAGTCCTGACGATGTTACTTTGACAACATGAATCAGTTTGGGTAAAAAGTCGAAAATGAAAATGCAAGTTTCAAGTGATAATTTTTTAAGGAGTAAACCCGTCAAATTCTGACTCTAATTCAAGACCTCTGTGTGTTAAGTCAGGCTTTCTATCACCGAAACACTTTTTGTAGAGTTGGGCTTCACAATCACGACGAATCCTCCCATTGAGTGTTTATCCTGTTCGACAGTCATCTTCTGTATATCGTCTGACGAAGGTCGGCTAACTTGAAAGTGAAACCTCTTGTACAGAGCGGAAGTTACGTCATCCAGAGTTACGTTATCGGAAGTTGCGTCATCGGAGGAGTCCCCGCTCAGTTTATTGTGGCACACACACACAGATCGAAACAAGGCGTCTATAGTTTGGACTATCAACGACCAGTTCTGTCTTTTCTGCTGAATCAAATACGACACAAAAAGTAGAGAAATGATGTGCAAAGTCGGCAATTTCGACGACTTCAAATGCTGGAATCACAAAGAGAGAAATACAATCCACATTGACTACATCTGACGTCACTGTCTTGCAATATTGAGACGGCGAAAACGAATCTCGACCTTTAGAAGCTGTGCTTAATCTTGAAATAATGGCGGTGTGCTTCATTATTTCAGACCGGTTGACTTTAAGCTCCCAATAACGGGTTCGTTAATAACGAGGCAGCGGGTAGTTCATTGTGACATGTGGAACTGCACGTTTCAGTCCTCATGATGTCATCGCACTTTCTGGACCTTTCATTTTAATTTCGTCACATTATGACCAACACTGCGTATGGTACATTCTAATCTATAGCAAGAAGGATAAAATAAGTTCGACCAAAACAGGACAAAACTTTTGCGGGTTTTTTTACGTAGATACTATTCTGATGACCGACGTAATTGTTGTTTGAAATACTTGTAAATAAATTGAAGTGTGTATATTGATTGGTTTATCATTTTGCCATCGAATGGTTGCTTATGGTTAGGTTTAGGCTCGCGACGACAAGAGACGAGCAGGAATTTTTGAAGGAGTGAAATTGCCGACAGCACGATCAATCATATATTTTCACGTTGAAATTTGTTTATAGGAACGGCAAATGGTTAGCGAATACCGAACAGGTGAAATATTAGAGAGATGGGCCTCCGACACAAGCGATATTACCACGCATTTTAATTTGCTATTCACGCGTTTGCCCACGTCACTGAACAAAAGGTTACAAACACCGGAGTGCCAAAACTGTCGCCAACGCGGCTACAGTAGGCAAAGAATTGATCGATTCGCGCCATTCATGTGGTGCTGTCGGCAATTGAACTACTGCAAAAATTTGCTCATCTCATGCCGTCGCGCGCGAATCAGGCAGACTATGCGCCTCCACCCTTTGCAAAAGTTCTCCAGTGATCGATTTCTGCGCAAAATGCCCCTCGCTGCGACGAAAATACGCCAGTGAAATTAAATTTCTGGAAGAGCTCGTTTAATCGGATTATACTCTCAGTGGAAATGTTGGAATTAACTTCTGTTGGATGCAAAACAAAATTAAAATGGCAACCCTGTTGCTACGCGCGTCCATTTTCCGTGTGGAGGTTTGAAAATCTCTGCCGGATAAAAGTTAACTTAGAGTCTTGGAGGTCAGTGCTTTTGGGTAGAGGAAGATTTTAACAACATAGCCCCCGGCGACTGTTATCTATCCAAATTAAGGAATTCTATAACCAAAAGTAGGATTGAGCACGTGAAAATGTTAGAGGCCACGCGCCGAGCGGAAAAATCGTTATTACTGAGGGCGGGAAACATAAGAGCAATTACCCAGAGGACAGATTTATGAACCTCACGTGAGGAAGTGATGGTACCTTAGAAAGTTTGATAGAAACGAAGGGTTGACAACTTACATTATATCGACGTGTGGATCATATAGGTGAATCTGTCTCGTCATGGAATAAAATTACTGAAATACCGTCGGCTGTCAACCGCCAGCTACAGAGATATTGTTCTGTACAGAACGTCATGAGCACGTTCATATCGAGTTCAAAGAAAGACCGGCTGCATGATGCAGCGACAATTGCAGAAATGGTAGAAGTACTGGCAAATATGAAATAAAAAAGAATGATATAGCCCGTCATTGATTTCTTTAAACGCTTGTTGTAGTGTATTAACACGATAAATATTTGGATTATCTCTATATAAGAAAAAAAATCCATGATTTACGAGCCAGCTCCGTGATATTTTGATAGGAGTGATTTATTGACGACATTTCTGTACGTTTTATTTATAAATGCAGCAATTTTTAATGGAAATTGTCTGCCATGTGGGAATTCCCCATCATGCAATTCGAACGAAAAGCATTGTGGGTATGCAGGGATAGGTACCATGCTGTATTAAAGGAATGTATCCATGGTGGATTAAGCTTATAGAAAGACATGACTGACAGGAGTGATATCTATGATTTCCACGATGGGCAGCAGTCCACAGTTGTTGTCGATCTGATCATCAAAATATCCGATTAGGCTAATATAAATGATTGACGTGAATTTATATATGTCCTAAAATAGACATTGAATAACGATCAGCATTGTCTACAGATGTTGCAGAGCAAGTAAGGCTGGTTTGTCGAAACTCGCCCCGGAGAACGCTTATCAGCGGAGTGTTTGCATAATTTACATAACAATGCATAATTTGCATATCATTTTGCTGTGACAATGTTTTCTCGTATTGTGTATTGTCATGAACATATGAATAGATAGCTGCAAAAAAGCAGAGGGTTGGCCCGTCCCAAAAACCCCCTGTGGAGGATACTGAAGCACATACGACGATAAACCACACTCACATGCGCATCGCTCACAACTCCAACTTAAAGGAAACAAGAAGGTGCAAGAGATTTATGGACAACAAACTATTCATGAAATGTATTTACAGATAAAACATTGAGGAAATCATCATTTGGAAAGGACACAAAAATGTAACATTTACATGGATATGTTCACATGTTGACGTTCCAATTGAAGACTTGGAGAGAAAGGTTTCCACATCTCAATCGTCATGCGGTGCGAACAGCGATCTATAGTTTATTTTTCAAACTGATATCTGATGAATATCAGTTGACTGCTCAAGACTACCTCATTTGCATGGTATGTAAATTCCTTTGTGATGTAGTTTTTTCTCGTTCATACCAGAACTTTTGTTATGGAAGAAGTTTCATATTATGTTGGCAAATCGTCTGGGAATCAGAAACATGCAGACTGACGACAACTAATACGAAATTAGTAACCCAAGATAGCAATGTTCCCTTACGTTACGTCACTTGACGCACGCGCAGATCAGTATTGTTTGTTTGTTTGCACTGCTATATGGTCGGTCGTCTGCTAGTTGTTCAAACTTTTAACAAGTTCCCTTTTGAGCAGTTCTGGAACGGTTCTTTGGCTGTCTTAACGTAATGTTTAACCCTTTGAATGATGTTATTTTTCCCACTAAAATTTTGGTGCAACATTTTAACAATTTATAAGAATTTTTCTGTATTTTCTTTTCTTTTTTTTTTTGATAATTTTAGACCAAACGGACGTCATATTTCATTGGCTACAAGTTTTCATCAAAATTTTGGCAAAAATGTGAAAAAATTGACTTGGGTACATTTTATATTGGCGACAATTGTTGACTTTGGCGCTCAAGGGTTCATATTCTTACGATTTTACGACTGTAGCCACACGCACCCCCAAAATCTGACACCAAACGATAAAGTGTAAAGAAAATTGAGTTGTTGATGAGATATTCAGGGTCCGCGTGTAACACATTTGCACTACCGCAAAACGGTCAATTAGGCGTGATAGAAATATCAAAACTTCATTCCGGCGATTCCATACAGCGAAGAAATTACAAAAACGCTAACTGTACATAACTGTAAACCAATCACCAATCATCGCTCTGCTCAGGAATTTCTCACTGAAGTGAACTGACCTTTGATCACTTTCGTATGTCACATAGGGAAAAGAATTCAAAATGTTTCTGCTTCGGATTACTCATCAGCCGTTCTTCAAATGCACTTCACGGAGTTCATAATTTTGTGATCTCAACACGACCACAATAAAGACTTATTTGCTAACAGTACAAGAGGAAGGAAAAAGCAAACAAATTAACAAAATGGAGACGAGGAGGTGAAGAAGTAATACCAGTCCGCGCATGACTGTTGCTGACATTATACGAAGTGCATATGACTTCACCCTTTCGTGTCTTTGACGTCATATTCTAATTTTCAAAAGTTTCAAAACTTTCACATTCTGTCTGCACCAATGGGCGTCCTGAGAGAAGGCGTTAGTGGAAATTGCAGCGAACAGGCACGTTTAATATTTTATGGCACGGCAAAGTTTCCGTTCGATGTAACAATGTAATAACTAACGCACCTTCAAAAATCGTGTTTGGGCGTAAATCGGAACAAAAGTGGAAAACACGGAAAGTGGATTTTGCGCCAACGTTGAGCGCAAGTAATAGCAAGTTTGGCGGAAAAGATTGCAAACTGAACGGAGCGCTTCCAACCGTGATAGCGGACGCAAATGGAACACGCGTAGCGATATATGACGTCACCTGTAACTGGAAAGCCAGCGATGCATATCAAACATATGGATGTACACGCTACGCGCAACCTCCTCAAAATGCCAATTACTACGCATACGGTGATATTCACAAACCATAATAGCCGAAAACTGTCATATTTCTGACCCCGTGACCTGCAACACATATTTGGCTTTTACATTTTAACGGCTGAGCACGTTTTGAAACATCGCTGTCCTGTTCAGTGATGCAAAATAATGCATTATTTTCCAAACCGTCAAAAAATAGTCCCCTCTTGCTATTTACACGTCGAAGCACTTTTCAGTGTGTCGTCTGACTGTAAATGACGCTTACTCATTTCCTGCTATTAGATAAAAAAAGGTTGCAAAATGGCTTCTGGACAATACGATTTCAAAGGGAGTCAGTGTCTTCGAGGCCCATTTTGCACCCTGGGAAACAACTGATTGTGTCGAAGAGGCACAGTCAATAGCCTGTCAAAGTTCACCAGAAGTACATTATATTACTGAATGTATCAGGTCATATTGAGCAAATTCCAGAAATGCATTTTTATTCCGCCATATTCCCCCCAATTTTGATGCATACGATTGTCTTAAGATAGATCGCGCCTCGGGCACAGATATTCGGACTCTCAAACTTTTAGTATTTCTTTCTTATCTACCACTTGTGGGGGCTCATTTTTAAGCCCTTAGAGAAAAACAAGAACTTTCACCGTCTTAGTCATAGCTGTCACTGCGATTATATTTTCTCCGTAGAGTAAACACAGGGATGGCGGCCATTTTGAATTTTAAATATTGGTAACTATTGGGTAATTTGTTTCTCTAGTACCAAAATTTGCACGGTGACCCCTGATTTTTACTCCTAATTTTGAAAAAGAATGGTTGAAAGATTCCTTATGGAAAGTTTGAGCAAAAGTTTAAGTCTTTCACTTTCGAGGCGCATACTACCTTAAGGTTTGCTATCTTGCTCGTACGAGATCATCTTAGTTTTGTCGATGTGTCGGCTTGATGACTTTGCAGGAAAAGAAATACTTAAAGAGATGTTATCGAGATATTCCTTAGAAAGCCGTGATTAGAAAACACCCCAAGTTAATCACTCCTTCTATATTTGGTTTAAGTGTTCATGGGCGACTGGTTTAATTGACTAGGCCCCTACATCGGTCACGTTCTGACGGTTATGAAAAGTAAGGTGTTATAGAGATTATTAAATCGTTGGCAGCGCATAATACTAGTAGCCGTTAACATATTTTGCTACTCGGTCATAAATAAACACATCATGCCACGTCAGGCCGACAATTTGTCGCGTTAATCCAAATATTGGTTGAATTAATCCGCCGAGAGCGCCTTTGAAGAAAGCTATTCCCCCGCGGCACTGCTGTGTTCACACGTCTGATTAGCTGTGTCTATCAAATTAGCACTTGTAGAAAAGCAATGTTACAAGCAATGAGTTCCATCAGAGGCAAATCTTCCTACAACGCAAGTGTGATAGTTCTTTGAGAGTAATTTTTGCCGCTTTTAAATGCGCGCGATATCATTGTTCAGCGTTGCTACGGGCGAGTGCGTTTCAGGTAAGGTTTTCGGTGACGTTTACATTAGACGACATGAGATATTTCGTCGTGGATAGAAAGCACGGCAATATCGAATCAGACCAATCTGGTCTACGCTGTGTTGGCCAATGTTTCATTTCCTCAGCCCAAATGTAACCCGTGCAGTCTGTTTCACTGTCCCCTTTTTTCTGTCCGTCTGTCCGTCTGTCTGTCTGTCTCTATCTCTGACTCTCTGTCTGTCTGTCTGTCTGTCTGTCTGTCTGTCTGTCTCTCTGTCTCTCTCTCTCTCTCTCTCTGTCTCTCTCTCTCTCTCTCTCTCTCTCTCTCTCTCTCTCTCTCTCTCTCTCTCCCCGCACACTCATGTCAAGGACATGTTACGTTACAGCTCATTCGTGTCGTCTGCAGCCTGTTTTCCGATATGTCTGTTTGTCTATCTCCATCGGTAAACGTATCAGTCAATTCGAGTGTTTTCTGTCCGACGTAACATTTGCCTGTCTGTGTGTCTCGTCGTCTGTCACTATGGTTATTGAAGATATAGCTACATGACCATATGACCTGGCTGTTGACTCCCAATGCTTTCATTAAGTGAATCTCTCTGTTTTGGGTTTACAATTTTCGTTTTTCATGAAATAAATACAGTAGACTACATATCATTCTCTCTATCTATCCAAGTCTGTCGCCGATTCTGTTAGAGTCTAGCTGTCTTAATGTCTGCCTTGCTGTCGGTTTTTTCTGTGTGACCCGCCATTTCTTCGTCAAGTGTCTAAGTATCTATAGCTTTGCTGTTCGTCCAGTCTCGGGGATCGATCATCTCATGGACCCAAACTTCTACTAGCGTACACATCCGCAAAGGTAAACTTTCATTCGTCCACCTTCCGATTCGCAGCTTCAATGTCATGTAACGTATGCTGCAGGGATCATAAGGTGAATGACCTCTATTGACGTTATCTGCCCTCTGCGATACATCATCACATTCCTTCCGCTTCATGCGAAGTACTCACGGAATTAGCGCGCCCTTGCGGAGCAAAAGTCAACTCGCAAGGCAATCGTTTTAAGTCAGGACTCACATGTCCTTTTTCCTACTTTAATATTTCCACTGAAAAACTTATCATAATGTGACCGCTCTTGATTCCACACATCTATTGAACAGGCACAAAGATTGTCGTCGTGAACAACTGGCTCTCGACAAACGCAAGCTAGACGCGTTGTCATGGGAGCAAGCGCGGATGTGAGCTAAATGCGAAAAAAGAGAAATAGACGAAAACAGCTGTTCGCTGTTATGATTTAAGGATCAGTACTATTGAATGACACAATAACTATATGCTTATTTTGACAGATGTTTGTTCTCGGCTACAGCGACTATCGTG
>LD343451.1:85540-101653 GCA_001465055.1 Ptychodera flava | reverse complement strand
TATATATATATATAACACGCGGAATGAGGACATATTGCTTCTTCTAATTTAACTCTATTGCAGCAGCTACTAAAAGCGAAGGGACACTAACATATTGAGATTACATTCTTCACAACACTTAACTCTAATAACTCTGTCAACGCATAGATATTTTAGTATGTGCATAATTATTTTGGGAAGAATTCATTTGATTTGGCGTTTCACCTACCGTTAAATAAGGTGTAGTGTCACCAATATTTAAGGCAATTTTCTTCGCAATGTCTCCACAAAAGTTTGTAATATTGGTTCTGAAAGCAAAGTGTTGGGCTGATATTCATGTTGAGTTATAAGTGCATGACACAAAGTACAAAGTATAATTGAATATATTTTTGTTACTCCGCTTACAAACATGAGCTATATTTAGCTTTAGTCATATTTTCAAACTGTAATGAAACACAAGAATCTTTAATTCAAATGCTATGTTTGATACACTGCTTGAACAGTAAGCTCACGGACTCAAACTTATCGAGGCAAAGTTATCATAATCATGTATGTTTTGAAAGGTCACGATGTCAATTATAACATGTCTCGTATACCGAACGTCGCGCCCTCCATAGGATTCGATGGTAAGTCGTTGATGACGTCGCAGGCCGCGTAGTCATCGCTTGACTGAAAGTGAACCGGGACTATTTTTAACTTGACAACTTTCGGATATAAAAATGTTGAAATTCATGTATTTGATAGGAAATCCGATTTTAGAAAAAATATACATAAAAATGATAAACTGCATAATTTAAATTTACCAATGCGCCATTCGATGATGAAAATTGTTCCATTTTCAAGGGATTTCCGTCTGAGATGGAAATAAAGCATTTGATCATCATTTGTCAACAAACTGTGTGAAACTGTGTAAAAGATGCATGAAATAAAAACATTATTGCCAAACCAAGGGACTATGTATCCTTTGGGCAGGAGACCATTTACCCTCCTTATGTGGGGCAAATGGTCAACTAACCTCGTGCACATAGTACTATGTTTGGACTATAATGTATACAGCTTAACATATATCATTAGCTAATGATGTAAAATCAATAGTGATGTGATTAGAAGTTTGATTTTACTTAGATGGTATCCTTTAAAACTTGATATTGTTTAAACAGATCAATGATGGAAGTAACTTATCGGACCTAACTAAAATAATAAACACAAGCCATGGCTACAAAGGAAACAAATCATAAAAATGGTGTAACTGATTCCAATTGAAAATAAGTGTAAGACGACTGCCCATTAAAATTTGTAGTTGCTAAGACGAGTTCAATAACCCCAATACTTGTAGTTCATCGATTGGGGATTAGGGTACTCTAGATAATCATTTCCTCGTGTTTATTCGTAAGCTTGGCAAAAAGATTTGTATCGCATTATAGCGGTTACTATTACCTGATATCAATGATGATATATTTTTGACAGTCACAGAAGTATTCGGTCAGCGGCCTCCTCCTGAGAGGTCAGAGGTCACCCGAATTCAGCCTATCGCATCTTTGCAAAGCCAGAGGTGATATATTTCGGGATCGCCAACCATAATCCATTACTCGAGTCATTAGCTGATATGGTGGAGAATCCGCGACCTTTGCTGAAGGGAGGCGAAGGTCCAAGATTGTGTGTCAAGGGTCGGAGTAGATCCAAAGGTATTCCCTAGCTCGCAAGAAGTACAGAAAGTCTGCCTGGGTAGTGAAATCTAACCGCTGTGTTACCTGACGTCAAACTAGATTCGCTAAATCCTCAAAGCGGTCACAACCCTGCCAATCACCGTAATTTTAATGCCGTCATATTGGAAAACTAATGTCGCCAGTACTAACGGAATGGTAATAACGTCTTGACTCCATGCTATGTTATGTTAGCAAATTAGCGTCGAGGCGATATTAACTTGAATTAATCGGTAAATATACTTAGGTGGACATTTTACAGTACCTATGCACTGCTGTATCTACCTATATAACAGACCATAGGTTTGGTATGAGCAATTTCCCTTTCGTTCATACGAAGATAGTGTGTATCATTAATTAAATATATCTGGTATTTCCACTTTGATGTTGCCATTCATATAGACCATTTACATAAACAACCACACTGATTGACAGACGTATGAGTTAACGGGTCGATGCGCAAAGATTAAGCAGACGACGGGAAAAAATGTTGAGAAAGAATTCGATCAGTGGAAAGTAACAGAAAAATAACGAGGCAGGGCAGTTTTTAATCGTGTTATGTGCACAAATAGTCGTTTTCATAACTACCCTTTATTTGGTTCAGCCTAAACACTTTGTAATTCAGAATCTATGCCTACCCTTTTTCATATTAACTTTAACGTTTGTAACTGCAATTAGATGTTGCCGAATCGTATTTTTTGTTGTCGTTTATTCCGAGATATTGGAATGGAATTGTTGCCCCGATGATGAAACTGATCACCATGATGATGATGATGATGATGATGGTGATGATGATGATGATGATGACGAAGAAAACGACGATGGCGACGACGATGATAATGATGATGATGATGATGATGATGATGATGATGATGTCTTCGTCGTCGTCGTCGTCGTCGTTGTTGTTCTTGTTGTTGTTGTTGTTGATGATGATGATGATGATGATGATGATGATGATGACGACGAAGATTTTGATCGCGATGTCTTCTGCTGCTACTGCTCAAGGCGACAACGCTTGTTATAGAGATAGTGGTACCAACCTTTCCTTTGACATGAAACATGATGAGATCTACATTAAAACTACACCGTAGAACGAAAATAACCATCGACACAATGAGATAAGGGGCTAAAGCAGAAACACGCAGAATGGCACGTTTCTGCTCCTCCGTGTGATCTCATCTTCGCATCTTCGATAACCTCGCTGCATGCAAGATGACATCCACGCACAGAAATTTAACTTATACCGACTAGGGTCACCAAGATTAAGTCCCAGCAGTTCACGGAGTTAATTATAACAGAAAAACTTGTTCCGTTGTTAAAACTCCCCAGATAACGACCCCGAGGCTATGTTATCAACAAAGCAGTTTGAACGCAGGCTGACACAAATTTGAGCTTTGCTCAAGGCTCGACTACACTTCTGTGAGACCACTTTGTAGTCGATGTTGAGACAGTGGCATACTCGAGGGACTCTGAATGATATTTCGGTGACTGCAGGCTGACACATCATGCACGTAGACTGCTGGCTGAAAGCGCTGTCAAGCTTCAGGGGAAACAAATATTGAATTGTTCGCAGTGTGTGAGAGCAAACACTCCATTCTAAGTATCTATATTGACAAAACTACGCTTGGGAATACATACTGAGTAACAATTCCCAACCTTTCCCTCCGTGTCCCTGTGCCCTCAGCCTATCTCAAACTTCGATTGAGAGAGAGAGAGAGAGAGAGAGAGAGAGAGAGGGAGACAAACAGGAGACTATTGGCACGCCGCATTAATTAATGTGTCTAATATGACTACATGCAATTTCACTTAGAAAGAAAAATGTTATGAAAGCGATCTACGCAATCAGCTTCCACAGTGCCGGTATACACAAACCATCAAACAATTTCATCAAGTACAAAGGTGAACGCTGGTTTGATACCATAGTGATGCGATGATGAAGATATATACGGTCAATTAATCTCATCTTGCGAAGCCATAGAAACACAATCGCTGACCTTTCTGCACTTCGTAGTGTCAACCTGGCAACGCCTACAGTGACCAGATTTGCTTACTTTGAAAGCGTGGACAGCGGATCAAGGCCAAGGCTGGCGTTACGCGGGTTTTAAGCTGAGGGGGGAAATCTCTTAAGTAAGAGAGGACAAGTTACCAATCAGAGCTGTTACCGGGAATCGCGCTCATGTATACCCTTGAATGCCATTCGCATTGAAAAAGAGGTCAGTGGCTCGCCAACCGGCTCGTTTCCGTGAATCCAACAATCAGCACTGATGATCGTATCATCGGAGCTTGTTAAAGCAGAACTCCCAACAAGATACAGCAATTTATGCAACAAAAACCAACAATGAGGCAGGCCCTGACCGGGGCGCAATGGGCATATTAATATCATGCATTTGCAGATTAATCCGAATTGCGATGAATCAGTTGAGTTCACGATGTCATCTTATCAGATCAAGCAATATTAAATTCATCAAGGTATCGGGTAAACTCAACGCGATGCATTTTATTTGAACGAGTTCAGTTAGATAAGTCCCGCGATCCCTTTGAAAACACAAAATCTAGTTCAACGAATACGTTTGGCGCCTCTTCCAATCTACGTGCGATAAATCTGATACGTTTACGAGACTTAAGCTGTGAATTACGAATTTTTAGCTCGTATACGATGAGTGAATTTGTCGAAGGTCAGCCTATTTCAACCAGAAGAACGCATGGGTCTTATAGTAATTTAATTCTAGTTCTTAAATATCCGTATTTTTTTCTGATCTTTGACCATCAAAGTTACGTTCTCGTTTAGCACGACCTTGATGTTCAGAAATATCTAGCGGATTGGATTTTCGATATGAGAGCCTATGAACGACCATTAACTTCCAAACACATAGAATGTGTCGGCCGTTAACGATATGTACTTCGATCTACAATGATTCGGAAATATGTAATTTGGGATAGAATTGTACGTATTTGAATACTTATGAGTGTTTGAGAACTGAATGTAAATTCCGCTCCAGTCTGGGACAGATATTCACATTCTCAAACTTTTACAATACTTATTTTTTCAGTCCACCACTTATTAGCGTTCACTTTAGCGAATGGGCTGGATTAGATAAAGTTTTCACCAGCTAATATTAATGACAATCGAAAATTTGGTTTCTCCCATAGACTTAAATTGAACGCCATTTTGAATTTCACGTGTCGGTATGTAGGGATAATTTGTTTCCCAAGTATCAGTTAATGAGCACCAAAACAATTGATCCATCAATCAATTAATCGATCGATCAATAAACAAATTATGATGAGCTGCAGTGACAATTACATGGCAAAAACACACATGTACCTAGAAATTCACATCTAGTAAACAAAGCCTACTCATGTGCTGATTGGTCGGCTGACTGGCAGCGTGTTTGCAAGGTTATATCTGATTGGTCGATTGTCACTATTTACAGCCACTTAGGGAGTCTATTTGTATTGTTTTCATTATATTGGTAAGATTCAGCCACCCAATTGGATAACAGCTTCGAAAGCGCTGCGAGTCGGCCCTGATTTGTCGATTGTCACTATTCACATCAACTTAGGGAGTCTGTTTGTGTTATTCAATTATAACGGTAAGATTCAGCCACCAAATCGGATAACAAACTCAACAACTTCAACATTAACCCAAAAAAGGCAGTGAGCACTTTTGTTTTTGTTCAGCGCAAAAGATGTTAGGTTATCGGTTGTCGAGGGAGATAGAAATTACCCTGTAAAATATGAGCCAATGAGCATCGAAGGAACGACACTTTGACTAATAAATATTCATTAGTTTCAATTAATTATTGAAAAATGTCTCTCCATGAGGCAAATTGAGTCGCTCTGTTATGTGTTAATTTCATTAATTGTATGCAAATATACTAGTATCGTTGTTTATATCAGACAACGTATCATTGTGGTAAAAATCTTGCACGTCATAAGAAGGTTGCAAGCGGTTGGAAATAATCACGTGATGCGTAAAGTTTCTTGCAGTGAGGTATCGCATTTGTTACCGTCAGAAGTAGAAGAAATACAACTAAACGTCACATTCGGTAGGGTTTCATGGGACACTAAGGCAACGTGTGTTTTATTCATGAATTGTAATTTTGTCTCGCATTCTAAAAGAAATTAAATTGGAAGCGAGATAGGTGGACAGAGAAAGGAAAAGTGCATTTTATGAGAGAATGGAGCGCTGCTTGCGGACAAAACTAATGACAGAACGGTCTCGTTTCGCGTATCTTACTTCCTTTTTGAAAGTTCATCTCACGTACAATTTACAGCGCACAGGCGACATGCATCATCTATTACTGAACACAACAGCCATCACATATAAAGCAGAAATCAACACGAATTACTGCCTGTCCGCCCATCCGTGTAGAGTGACGTCACAATTCGAGTTTACACGGTTGGTGATTTTGACGCTTTCGCAAAACGACCTGGTGGTGTACGGAATGTCATCTAGGGGCGATTCTTGGAGTATTTCCGCTGAGTAAAAATGTCAGGAGATCCATATTTTGCAACGATGCACAGCAAACTAAACGGCGATTTGAGAAAAGTGGGTAATTTAACTAGTTTAACGTCGATTTGTACGCTGCTTTCAATGAAGTTGCCCGTGCAGTATTTCTGGAGTTCGTACGGGAGTTCGCTGCGTTTGGCGACCAACGTTGCCGCTTCGCACGCACACTACATTTATTGTTTAGGCGGGAACAGAACAGTTACACAAAGCTCAGTTCGCAAAAGATTTTACCACACATACAAATGTTATGCAGAGTATCGAACAATAGTAATCTTGCGCAACCATCGGGTTTAAGAATTCTGTCAGTAGATGTCAGTCTGTCTGTGTGTCTGTCTGTCTGCCTGCCTGCCTGCCTGCCTGTCTGTCTGTCTGTCTGTCTGTCTGTATGTATTTATGTATGTATGTATGTATGTATGTATGTATGTATGTATGTATGTATGTATGTATGTATGTGTGTATGTATGTATGTATGCATGTATGTATGTATATATATATGTATGTATGTATGTATGTATGTATGTATGTATGTATGTATGTATGTATGTATGTATGTATGTATGTATGTATGTATGTATGTATGTATGTATGTACGTATTTATCCATCTATCCATCAATAAATCTATCTATCATTCTATTAATCAATCAAGTAATGAATCCATCCATCCATCAATCAATCAATCAATCAATCAATCTATCTATCCATCTATCTATCTATCTATCTATCTATCTATCTATCTATCTATCTATCTATCTATATATCTGTCTATCTATTTATCTATCTATCTATCTGTCTGTCTGTCTCTCTGTCTGTCTGTCTGTCTATCTATCTATCTATCTATCTATCTATCTAGCTATCTATCTATCTATCTATTTATCTATCTATCTATCTATCTATCTACATGGGGTTATTTATGTATGTAAGTTGAATTATGTAATTGGTAGGTATGTAGGTTATGTACGTTCATACGTTGGTTTCTACAAGATAGATCTCGTGGAAGTATATTCATCCACAATCACTCAGCACGTGCTCGCAATCGAACATCTCGGGTGACGTTAGAGTTTGACCTACTTACCGTGACCCAATGACCCGAAAAGTTCACTTGGCAATCTCAGAGGCAGCACTCGGAGGTTAACAGGTCATCGCCGGGACAAGGCTGCCTCGATGTGTGGCACCAATACAGATGCAGCTTCTTTTAATGCCCTGCCACGTGGAAGCCGTAGAACTCCCCGGTGTTAACCTGAAGGCAGGATCACACGAAGCATTTATAAGTAAGCTGGCGGCACATTCGAGGCTAACAAAGAGATGTGTTAACAGCTGCACAGCGTTGAACGATTTACATACAATCGCGAAAATACAGCCTGCAGCGGAACAAACCAAACGAGCGTTAAGTATTATAAGGAATTCAATATTTGAGTAAAGTAAGCTATTATGTGTAACAGTTAGCAGAAACGGCCTTTCATATATTTGTCTGTATCGATTCAATACTCTAAAAGATTGTAAACGATATAAGATTTTAAAATCTAAAATTCAAGTAAAATGGGATGACAGAAAGGGTCTTCTGAGTTAAGAAGTAATTTATTCCGTATACAGTTCGAGATGAAACTTCGCAAGCTCGGCGACAGTAGTCCCGTGTTACCAAGGAGACGCGCCTTATTTAAGATAGCGCAGCTGTACGTTGACACGCAGCTGTAAGCGGCGCCGGCGCTTTCTCGGGCACGATATTACTTCTCTTGCTCGAGTTACGCTTATTGCAAAGCCTTCCGGAACGCGATCTGAAATTATCCCGATGCTTTCCGTGTGATTGGGTGCCCATCTTCAGGATAAAGACCTATTTATCCGTAAGAAAGTGGACTCAGATTTCCAAAATTCCAAACGTCTGCCGGACATCCCTCTTCGCTGTCCCGAACATCAAGAGGCGGTCGCAAGCTGCGGAGTGGCCCTTCGATTATTGGCGCAATCCCACACGACCGACGGAGATTTTATTTCCCCTGCTTAGCGTGTTAGCAGGTATGCCACCTGTTTTTGCTTTCTCGTAGCCACAGTCCAACCACGCAGTCTACAACCCCAGAGGTCATGAGTTCTTTGGGTTCACCGATTCAAATGTATTTCTTTTCCAGATAGTTCTTTCAGAACAACTTCTGACAGTCAACAACTTAGCGATCTGGGCCGGGGACTTTGTGCGGAACAAATTCACGAAAGCGCATGCGCAATACTGTGACGAGACAAGTAAATTTTCTCGTAGACACAAATATATTAGTATTCAGCAAATTCGACAAGCATGATACTAATGGGCAGTCCCTCGTAGTGCAATCATCTAAAATAATTGTCGCTTTGTGACATGCTCTCATCATTATATTCAAACACTGCCGACGGTCTACCAATACCGACTATCTAAATTTGATCTTGTACCACAAACGGATCTGTTAAAATTGATACAAAGCTAAGAACGCATTTTGAAGAAGTTGTATATCATTTCGATGGCCAAGTGAATTTAAGTTCCGAAGATCGAAATCCATCAATAGCACTTTTGTAACCTGATCTAGGGAGTATGGATTTTAAGCAGTAAAAGCATGTAAAGGGTGAAGCCTTTTTTGGACCCCCTAGAAAAGTATTAAGTGATGATAATGAAAAGATCTACGATATGCGTCAACTAAGTATCAGAAACTATCGTGGCGCGATCTGCCCATAATTTTAGAGTCACAATATTGACTGTTGGCGCCAAATTAATACAGAAAAAAGTTGTAACAATAACACGACGCCTCTTTCAGAATAATTAACATGGTAAGTACCTCAGAAGCGTAAGGTGGTTGACTTCTTCGAGCAGTAATACTATCTAGTACCACACGCATTCAGTTTGCATTCTCTGTTTTGCTACGATAGGCGTTTAGCATTGACCTTTTCACTATATTTTAACATATTTCTTGTAAACACGTCTATGAATTTTGTTCACAACTGCCAGACGAAACACTCTAACATAATGCAGCCGCGCCAGAAAACACATTTTTACGCCCACTTTCTCGCGAAGTTGACCTCAACTGCCTAAACCTGTATTTTACGAGCGATGAACTTTGCAAGAGTGCGTGCTTATTGCATATTTGTCGGCCATTTGTCAAAGCAGTTACCGAGAAAATACACAGAGATTGGTGTGCGTAGTTCAGCCTGCGCACAGATCAGTAAGTAAAAAGTTAGCCTCGTTCTGATTCAAACGTAGCAAATCACGGCGAATTTCCTACAGTTGATCAGTTCCGAGACTGACACGCAAAAGGGTAGCTACGACGGCAATATGAACCAGTGAAAGCGCGAGAACTGATTTCCCCACTTACGATGACCTTTGACCTCTGTAAATGAAGCGGGTCGCTCGCAACAAAAGTTACAATGGATAACGCCCTTTCCGAAGTCAGGATTGCGTCACCAATTTAATGTCTTCAGCATTGGCGATAAACTACCTCTGAATTGAACGTTACGGATTCAAATTTGTTTTTAAAATTTCACAAATTTACGAACGACGATTGCTATCGGCGCATTGGCATTATTAGCCGTTCCCTACTATTGTGCATTCATATTATATGAACATATTGCCATGGGCTGTCGATATCGTGTCGTCAAAACTTTGTAGACATTTTAATTGTAATTTTCTTATCGAATTTAGCGCCTGGGAGGGAAGTGTTTTGGCAGTTTTTACGATGAATAGAGATCGTATTTATGTTCACGGTACGTCGTTAAATATTGATGAGAATTTCCTCGCTATCGAATTCGAGTAAAGCTCACGGCGGTTTTTTGATAAAAGCATAGTCTAGCGGATTAATTTTCCGTCGGTTTGTCATATTTGTTGGACGTTGATTGACAAGTCTAGGCATTCACACGGAGCTCCAATTTGGCCAATTGCGGGGTAATGACTCACAACGCAGCTATCGATTAGGACTGCGTCGGGCAGAATCAATATTAACCGTCCTCGCTGAATTCCGAGTAAATTTACTTCAATGGGTTTGAAAGTTTATGGTTTCTTTACCCGAGGCAGGGGCTAGCAAATTATATGCTTACAAGCGCCAACTTAAAGCATGAATAGAGCCTGACTAAAGGTCTGCAGTTATTACGTGAATACTTATTAGTGGCAAATGATCATAAGAAAGCGATGCTTTCTTTGGCTTTACGCAATCTCGTCACGTTTTTTTTTCTGTATCAGTTGCAACATCGCTACTAGTAAAGCCCAAATCATGAAGAACGCTAAACCGCCGAATGATCGTTGAATGCGCATGCGTCATTCCATCAAAGAAGATATATGTATTTCGGGTGTAGTAATGTAAACTTGCCTCAAGTTCGGCAGTCTGAAATCGATCTTCAAATGCTTTAAAAGAAAGTTCGTTTCCTCAAAGCCCGATTGATGACGAATAGCCATAGAACTGTACGACCTTAAATATTTTAAAACATTGAATTAACTTTTACAATGTAGTAGATTGCTATGTTGTTGAAAGTGTTGTAGGCTGAAGTCCAAGGTGAAAGCACGCAGTCAAGTTGTGACCGACTTTGAATATTTCGGGGATGCGGGTATTTGATTTTCGCAGCACGCTATTTTCCAGTTCGATAAACATAAAATCTCCGGAAAAAATTCAACTATCGCATGGCTTGATTGAGAAACTTCGCTGTGCAAAAAAAGTACAATTTCCATATCTGAAGTTTTTGAGTCGCTTGATGGCGTTATATAAAAGTAATGAAATGTAAAGGATTTTTCAAAAGTCAAAGAATTCTACATTGCCCAGCCAGATTGGCGAGAGAACTGTATAAACACATGAATTATTTAAGCTCATTATATTCCACATTTATCAACTGTTGTCACCGATAATACAACTTTTACTATCATTTTTATACTATCATACTGCTAATAGCTGCGGGTGAAATCTGAAATAAAACGTGATTTAGGTAAAACTACCTTCAAGAAAATCCAGTTGTTTCCCCCGGGAGATTTTCAGTTAGCTTCAAGATAGTATGCCCTTCGATAGCGAAAGATTTAAGCATTCATATGCTCCAGCTTTTCAAAATGAAACTTTCAGCCACTCTCCTTCAAAATCAATAGGGCCACCGTGCAAAGTTCGGAAGTAGAGAAACAAGTTGCTTTACCGATATTTGATATTAAAGTGGCAAGCATCCCTGTAATAACTCTACGGGGGGAGGGGAGTACAATTTTCAGTATCATCCAGTCTTGCTTTATCTAATATTTAAAAGGGGGCATTGGCTGACATAATGTGAGATCACTAGATGGCAAAAAAAATTATTGCGCCAAGAGCGTTAAAATAAGCCCCCACAAGTGGTAGATCAGAAAAGAATTGTTAAGGTTTGGGAGTGCGAATATCTGTCCCCGAAGTGCGTTTTACCCTTTTTACCTTCAGGTAACTGGCGTAGATAGGATAATTACGTCACACGGAAACGAATACGCCGTTCATAGTATCTTCATTTCGTTTCTAAGAAACGTCAATGTGACCATTTCAAGATTCGCGCCTTGAAACAAAAGGTTTCAAATTTTACCTCGAATTTTACAAAAGAAAATTTCAAACAATTGTCTTCATAATCAAAATTAAATGGATGCAGTCGACGGAACTGCGCTTAAAGGTCGTGTACTACCCTTACAACCAATGTAAACGCTGTATACAAGGTACCATGGTGATTGATGAAAGTTAAAACATGTCTGTCATAATCTACATATCGTATAATTTAAATGTTGCAGCTATGATGAGGTGCATCTAGATATCGTGCACAAAATACATTGTTTATAAACAAGACTCTCGCACAGGCGCAGTTCCGACGACTGTTTCCCTTTAAAATATCAAGGTTAACGTTGCTATCTGGCAAAATCAAAACTTCCTAATATTTACTGATATATGAAATTCAAAATGGCCGACATACTCAGTATTAGGCTATGAAGAATATCAAATGGAAGGACTTGTATGGAAATAAGGGAGTGAAAACTTAATTTATTCAGCGGGCTTAAAGGTGCGTGCACACAAGCAGTAGACCGGGAAAGTATTGTAAATATTTGGAGGTCCGTTTATCTGTCCCCGAAACACATTCTAACTGATACCGCGGTATTCAGTGCAGACGGTAAACACAAATTTTAAATGTTTTTTCAGTGCATTTACGCTGACTAGCTTCCGCATCTTAATGTCAGCCCCCACGTGACCGTCAATATTCACGTGACCTCCGAGTCACATGTTAAATCAGGGAAGCCTAAATAAATAACATACGCATTGAACAGTGTTTCAACTGTCAGAGAGACACACAAACTAGACGCCCAATTTATTTTTATGTCTGGAGATGTGTTTGTTCGAGTAACAGCACGGAGCTTAATCGCCCACTTGAAGCATAATTGAGTTATATGAGAAAGCAATCTACCGTTCTCGAATAAAAAGACCAACTCTGAATGGAAAAAATATACCCAAAGATGTGATATCGAGAGCGACCGAATGTCGATAACATCATCTGCTGTAAAACTTAGCAATTCTAGCACCTATCTTCTGCGTTTCCGCAGCCGAAAAGGATGCTGGGTAGTCTCGTGTACTCTCAAATTGGCACGCACATGAGGATATCGTTGGGGAAAAGTGCTCTCTTGATAAATTTAAGACAATTGTTTTATGAGAGACGCAAACACGTCGACTTTGCTGATGCGTAAAATCAAAAGAACCACTTTTGATATAACTTTGTTCAGGATAAGTGACTTTTCAAATCTTACCAAAACATTTTAAAATTAGCCTGCCTAGTCTTAAGACACTGTTTAATGCGCCTCAAGGACAAATATTGCGACCGTCAAAAATGTCCAATACTTTTCTGATGTACCCACTTGTCCGGGCTCATTCCAAAGCTCTTGGTGTGGGAAATATTTTCACAGTCTGAGTTTTTTGAAATCGAAAAATTTGTTTTCCCCCATAGAGTAACTTGGGATGGCGGCCATTTTGAATTTCAAATATCGGTAAACGTTAGGCAATATGATTCTCTGGTGCTAAACTTTGCACAATGACCCCTGATTTTCACTTCTTGATTTGATGCCAGAATGGTTGAAAGTTTCATTGAGGAAAGTTTGATGACACAGTTATAAGCCTGCCACTTTCAAGGCACATACTACCTTAAGAGTTCGAAGTGTCCTTGAACTACATTACGTCTGATTGTCCTTGACACGTGTCAATTCAATCACTCAAATACTAAATGAAAAGTCATTACACAAAGCGATGGACTGTGTCAGTAAATTAAAACGCACTTTGGAAAAAATATATTCAGCTTTATCGAATTCTGTCTGAATGTAATTACATTTCAAAAAAATTCTACAAAACTAATCATGTTTGTGTTTAATTTCACTCTGACAACATCATAATGATTATGTTTTGTATTACCTTTGTGATGAGGAAAATTGCTAACGTGAAATGGAACAAATTTTCAAAATATGTTTGCTTAGTTAAAAAGTGTACATTACTCTTGTCGTTTCTTTAATCGATCTACATCAGCTAGTCTACTGATTGTGAAAATCAAATTTTAACAGTTTTCAACAAAGTAAGTTACGTCGAAATGCCACATTCTTTGCGTTTAATCAATGTGTTTGTCTCTATTACCTTGGCTTTTTACAGGGATGTGTTTTATATGCGATGCCTGCATTTTTAAGTTAATCAGGCAAGAGCAACTTTGTTGGTGTTATTACAGTTGATTGCGATGGGATCTCTTTATGTTACATCGTTAATGTTCCAAAAGCCGTAGCGTTTTTTTTTGTTTTTTTTTTCAATTATTTGTCTTCAATTTGTAAATTGCACTATTCTCGCTCCACTCTCAAATTCATGTTGATGTGCAAGATATTCAAGTAGTCTGCGCCAACTCTGTAATTTTTGTCACGAATAAATTTAGGTCCGTACTAGAATTTCTTTTGTCGACGACGACGACGATGACGACGACGACAACAACAACAATAACAACAACAACAACAGTACGATGCATTGTGTTGGCGAGGCCAATATTCAGTAACGTACATTTCAGAGGAGCAGAAAGAAATGTCGTTGCCTTTGTTTCTAAAACAATAACATTTTCAAGTTGAAAAATAATGAAAGCACGAGAAAGAGCTACAAAAGTTACGTCATCGTTCTGTAAACTTACAGTGGGTCAACTGGACACGGGTTTAGAGGGGCGAAGCCGGTGTTTTTCTATAGTAAAACATAATGAATTATTGTCATGAAAACAGCCACGATTGTCGACAATAATATTTCAAATGCCAGGTACAACATCCATGTACTCTGCTCTAATAGATTTGCAGTTCATCGGAGCAGACGATAACCTTTGCAGCGCCAATTCCCGATTCATACGTTGCAGAATCCGAGGCACGTGATTATTTTTCAGGGATAATGAGTGATCACCGTCGAATTTGCATACTTTAAATAAATCCGTGAACAAATTTGCATAAATAGATAGTAAAATGTCACGCGCAGTGGATTTGCTTTTTTACAGTCACCGGAAAATACGTCATCACTTTTCGTGTTCTTTTCAGATTGTGAGCGCTAGCGGCGTTGAAAGTGTTTATTCGAGCATTCTTTTAGCAAAACTTCGAGAAACAAACGATAAGCGGGAACCTTGCCCCTTTAACCCTTTCGCCACCATGGTTTGACCCAAACCTATTGTTGTCAATAGTGATTGTGGACCTTTTTACAGGGAATCGGGGGTGAACAGGTTGAACCTGCGTTTACCCCAGGAATGATGTTGTTCACTTTATGATCACAGATGACATCTGAGAATGTTCTGCAACTTTTTAGTATAGATTCGTCAATGCCCGCATGATTTACCAAGATGATTTCACCAAGCGTGAAATTTCTGAAATGACATTCTTCTTCACCGATCATCGTATCAGCTTTGTTGACCTGTCTGAACAAAGAGTGCAGCAACTATCCCTGCCATCTGGCTCATTCGTCATGTCACCATGGTTTCTATCACTATGGTGACGTTTTTTGTTATATGACAGGAAAACACAGTAACAAATTTTGCCCTGGGACTTTCACTATCATGCACGCCATTGATATCACCCGGTCGTACACAACATTATTTCCACCACAAAATCATCTCGCCTCTCTTCAGTGAGTCCGTGTGATGACACATTCTGTCGGCAGTTCCTATTTATTTTCTGCGCAGCGTTCTGGCTTGACATGCCAGGCTGTCAACATCGCCGGTAAAGAGTCGCTCGCCTCAGCTGCCCGGTAAATGTCACAGATACGTTCACCTCAGAAATATGTTGACTTAGATGACGGATCGCCCGAGGATGTACTCAGTATCACATCGCTGTGCGTGCTTGCTTCAGTTGATATTTTCTGTGTAACCCTACAGTCGCACTGTCCTTTATCGCCGTTTTAATTTCAATAATTACTGTGGGTGCTGCCCGTTTCAGCACTGCCAAAACTGAGCCCAAACTCACGGCCGCCTGTTGCTCAGCCCTGTCTCCCTCAAACAGAGCCATCAAGGACAATTTAAGCTCTGCTCAAAATGACATAAACGTTGATATTTTCATCATAATAAAGATGCCAATAAACCACTAAATAATATAAAGTATATCGTACATTATAAAATTTCATTTAATCCATTAATTCTCGTTATCCAAGCAATATATTGTGTTGTCTTCAATAGAAACCAGCCTGTAGACTAAGATATGAATTTTTTACCATGACATATATTTTATGTGAATATGGCACTTACAATTATTAGGCCTCATTTTATGAACTTACGAGTCGCGCTTGCCTCTGGTATCTCACATCTTTATGTCTTTAATATTACATTTCATCGGCGTGCTTTTAGAAGGGACCGACTGAAATGAAACCATCATAAACCGTTAACTGCGCTATTTATGAGATTCATCAATGTCAACGTTGACATTCTTTATGATCTCTTCGGGGGTGATTGCGAGATAC